>KZ148772.1:17351-37125 GCA_002157085.1 Melampsora occidentalis | reverse complement strand
AATGTGATTTCTCGTGTAATTTCTTTTGAGAGAAGGCTTACATCAGTAGTTGTTGGTAGCACCGCCGTCATCATTGCAATGAGAGAAGGAGTCGCCATAAGGTAGTACGTATACTGTGCATGCAATTCAAAACCAAACCGAATGAAATAATGAATAACTACAAAAGATGAGATTAGACAAAAGCACGGGAAAGGGATGGGCTGTGGCGTGCATTAAACACCATCGTTGCAGTTATATAGTGTTGTGCTTCGCAGGCCTGGTTAAAAAAAGGCCACTCGTTTCCAGTCTGCTTTTCCAGTCTCCCTAAACAAGGGAAGGCCAGTCTGGCTTTTCCAGTCTGACTGAGTGATCAAATAGCTAACGGAATGGCTCAGATTGCTCAGGCGTTAATGCTCATTTATTCCCTTATTCATTTGATTCAGGCCAAGATGGTTTAAAACACTCTGGCCTAGTCCAGTCCATTAATGCATCAATTCATGCATCAATTTGACACGTTGTTCTTTCGGTAATGATGTCATTATTTTCTTTCTATGATGTCATTGTTTTCTTTCTAATGATGTTAGAGTTTGGTCACCAAAATCTATCTCGTTAACCTTCATTTCCTCTTGTGGTGTGTTCTCTAGAACCCAAGGTTTAGGTCATTGTTTTCTTGTTAATGTTGTTAACAAAAAAGTGAAAAGCAAACAAAAGAAAACAAAGAATGAAAAGCAACCAAAAGAAAACAAAAATGTGAAAAAGAAAAACAAATAGCTCAGAAAAAAGAAGGTAAAAAGACGCCCAAGGAGCATCATCCTAAAGCACCCCATGACCAATAAACTCCATTCCAGAGCGCTTGGACAGCTTGCGTAACAACCACTCGTTCCTGAGTGCCACCATCTCTTCCAAAAAAAAATTGTACTTGATGGAGTGCATACTTCGGCACATGGACGCAAACCCACCATACCATATATTGGTCAGTTCGGCTGCTGAGGCGTTGAAGATCCACTTTCCTTCATCTTGAATATCAGGGAATAGCCTTGGGTTGGTGAAGCGTTGACAAAATTCATCGCTTCCTGCATGAGAGCGATGGTGGAAGGGGTCCACCGGTATTACAGTACCTTGAAATCGGCTAGCATCACCAGATCCGTGGTATATATGTTCGGTGAGTCGGCAGGCATTGTCGTAGAAGACGACTTCAGGCATGCCTTGTGGGAAGGTCTCTTCCAAGAATGCCTGTTCAAAATGGAAAAGTCAGTCAAGTTCAAGTTTCAATCAAGTGAAGCTGCATAGGACATACTCACTTTGACGGCACTAACTGATTCTGCATTGTAGAACGTCTTCCGCGCCAAAATGATTCCACAAGGCCCTACAATTAATTGGTCGTTGTGTGTGCGCATTCTTGTCAGAACAACTTTTTCTAGTTCTTGTGATTCCCCACCATTGCGTCCAGCCTCGTGCGCCCTGTTCGACTCATCTGCTTGTTGAACACTTGCTAAGTTGTCGAATTCACCAGTCTCAGCATTCAGATGCACTGTGGCATCAGAAGGCAGATTGGATCCCGGCCGATTTAGTATGGCGGTGAGAGCGAAGTTACCTTGAACTCGCCTGTTAAAATCTCTCCATGCCTTGATGTGGGCCTCCTTGTCGCACGTCTGGCTGCCGGGTTGACATAATGATCTGCATGGCTGAGCTTGACACCGATTTCCCAAGAGGTGATAATGCAAGGGACAAAATCGGTCATTGATGTTATCCAGTCGGTTGGTACAAGGGCCCTCTGGTGGAGGCAATCCGGCGGTTTGGGCTAGTTCGGCCAGCTGGTCGGTTGTGGCACTACAGCGCCAGTGGCCAATTGTCAGACCGTCAGTAACGACTGCCCGGATGCCTGAAATACAATTCATTGTTAGCATCATGCAGGAGGTGACGAAGGGAATTTTTGACATGCACACCCATCAATATCTCTTGGCCGGTTTCTGGGTCAATGCCACCGGAAGTAATGCGGACACACTGTGAGCAGTAGTGATCTTGGTCACGGGTGCCCTCCAGCGCCAAGAGATCCAGGTGCTCGGCCATCGCATTGTCGAAGCGTAGGTGATCGGTTCCAGTGGCGCTCACCTTGAGCTGGGTACCCCTTCGGTCTGCGTGGTCCAGCAAAGATAGCAGGTCCAGAGCATTGCTACAAAGTGCCTCGGACATAGCCGGGGTGAACGCTTGATTGTTCTCAAACTGAGGTATGTTGTGATTGTCAATGTATGTCCGATTGTACCAGTTGACTAAGTTAAAATGGGAGACACTACCACCAAGCAAGAGTCAGGTGAATAATTCAACCTATGACCCAAGCACCAAACCACTTACTGAGCAAGGAATTGGATGCCACGCAACATGCCATGCAATCGTCGGGTCATGTAGTAATGGCAGTGAACATGAAGAGTCTCAGGATCTCGCCCCTGTTCCAATGTGTAGTAGTGACGCTCTGATTGCCTGGTATAATAGCTGGGTCGATAGAACGTCGCACACTTCGCATCTGGGTACAGATATAGGAAGCAAGGTTAAAACTTAAAATGCACGAGATATGAGAGCGAAATAGGCTTACCTGGACATCTTAGAATGGTTGTTTCTGCTGTGTGTACGCCATCAAAGTCGAATACGTAGCCGTTGAGGCGGGAATGTACGTGCAGATTCGGAGCCTTTGTGCATACGAGGCACCGCGAAACAGGAGCACACAGGTATTGTTCCGCAACCTGACTTTCAAGATTGTCTTGAAGACCGATTTGTTGGATGGTTGTCTTTGGATTGAGACGAGATGACGGTAGGAGATCGTAGGCTAAACTCCAAAGCGGTTGAAGCAAGTCGTGAGGTAATTGCGGTTTGAGTGCTGCAATGAAGAAGGGAATGACTGGTTTCAAGCGTGTCGGTGTGAGTCGCAGGGCTTCTCCAGAGGTGTGTTGAACTTCGGCAGCAAGGGACATGAAGCGAACGAAGTCGGCTACGGTGAGCGTAGTGCTGAGTTGAGGAGTTTTGTTGGTCAGATGTGCTACGAAATCCGTAAGCAGCATGGTCGCGAGGTAATGTTCATGGATGGGTTTAATGAGAGTAGTTGCTGTTGCGATATTGACTGAGTTGAGGTAAGGTGGTATGGTGTCGTGGTGGAGTCGCGACGCGAGGCTTGTGAAAGGTGCCGCCCGATTTGGGATGTGAAGCCGCCCACATGTCGGCCTGGCAAGACCGACGTAAGGCAGGGAGTTATGTGCTAAGTGGTTCTAGACATGAGAAAAGTGGTTGGGGAAATAACCGGGGGGGGATCCTGTAATCGAGCGATAATTCATGGCTATGTGCGGGTTTATCAGGATTATCAGGAATTATCAGGATTTATCAGCCAAACCCTGATCCTATAGTCTACTCCTGCAACATGACAAAAGATCCGGCGAAGGGATCCGGATAGGATCTTGATGCATACAGCATGATGATAGCGAGATGATAATGTATGCTGATACAAGCTACAAAACAGAGCTTTTTTATCCATCTTCAACAATATGAAGCCAATTCAGTGTGACACTAAAAGTGTGTCAATGATATGGCTGAGCACCCAAGCCCTAGTGAATCTATACTGCTGAGCAACACAATGATGAAACTATAGTATTACCAAGGGAGAATTAGGACTAATGACATCCACTCCCATATGTAGCCTTTTGCTCACCGGTGCTTTTGCTCAACCTGTTGGAACCCAGAAGGTGGAATGCTACCATCCCTTAACAGTGAATCAAATAATTCTGTCAATGATGGACATCCAATGACAAAACTTCAAACCTTTTGAGTAGAAAAAAGAGGAAAGGCCAGGGAGATTTCAACACAACAAAGCCTTTTCATCCGAATTTTATCTTGCATTCAAGCATGACAAAAATAGATTTACTCATATCTTACAATGACTTACCTCAGAGATTATATGCCCCTACACCTGATCAACAACCATCTGATCTCAAATGTAAATTGAAAGATCCATCTGCCGTGACTCTGAGTCATAATTGACGTGTTTCAAAAGTAGCATATGAAGGGCGCGCAACATAAGCTCTCAACAATTTTATCTCAAGTCAGATGGTTTTGGATGACATAAGTGTTGCAGCTGAATCCTTCAAGACTAATGCTTGTCATTTCTGATCAAGTAACATAAGCAAGTGGAATGATTTGAACTACTACTGTCTAAGGTGGTATGCACACATGTAAGAAAAATAACAATGAGTTTGGACTGAGCACATCTTGGTACTATCTACATTCATGCATGTAACAGCAATTCAGATGTGGTATGATGAGATTCTAATCAGATTTTAACAACCCATTTTCGATCAATGATGGAAAAGTCTTAAACCAGTGTTACAGTAGACCATCTTGGCCTCATCTGCTGCCTTGAAGACCGCTTCATCCATTACACTTCCACCCGGAGCAGCCACGTACTTGACTCCACTCTTAGCCGCTCTTCTGNACATTATCCGTAAAGGGGAAGAAAGCATCACTGGCCAATGCCACCCCATCTAGCTTCTTCATCCAAGCTTTCTTCTCTTCTTTGGTCAATCGTTCGGGTATCTCATCAAACACAGCTTCCCACTCTTGTCGTTCGGTACTCTTCGGCTCCGAATCATCTCCATCGTCTTCCCAGATGGTGTCAGTGACATAGAGGTCAATAGCATTAGCCTTGTCAGCCCGTTTGGTGGTCGTCTTGAATTTCATAGCTAAGACCTTGGGGTGATGTCTCAACCACCACAGGTCAGCCTTAGTGCCAGCAAGACGAGTGCAGTGGATCCTGGACTGTTGACCGGCACCTAAACCAATGATTCCACCACGGAACGCGTAGGCCACGGAGTTGGATTGCGTGTATTTGAGTGATAGAGTAGCAACAATCAAGTCGGTGATTGCAGAGGGAGGAAGGTCTGCTGCTTTGGAGACAACGTTTTTGAAAAGATCAGGTGTGATTTTCACGTCGTTTCGGCGCTGCTCTAGAGTGATCCCATATACCTGACGACTTTCTACCAAACTAGGTTGGAAAGTGGGATCCATCTTGAAAGAGAAAACATCACGCTTAGAATGCCCCGCAAAAAAACCGTGAAAGTACACAACTCACTGACCTGTAAAACACAGTACTTGCCTCCTTTCTTCTTTCGTAAGATCTCTAGAGCTTCCGGTTCGTATCCAGGAGCAACAACACCATCAGACACCTCTCGTGAGATGATCTTCGCAGTAGGTACGTCGCACGTATGAGACAGAGCTAAGAAGTCGCCGAATGACGACATTCGGTCAGCTCCGCGAGCTCGGGCGTATGCCTTGGCAAGAGGCGTCATGTCACGAATTCCTTCCACACCGAACACTTGAGTTTCCACATCGGTCAGAGGTTCAGAAGTGCCAACGGCCACACCGGCAGGGGAAACATGCTTGAAAGATGCAGCAGCAGGTAAAGGTGGATTGAATGCCTCCGAAAGCTCTCGGACCAAAGCAAACGAGTTCAAGGCATCGAGAAGATTGATGTATCCAGGAGACCCGGACAAGACTGAGAATGGAAGTTTTCCTTCCGCAACAAACGCCTGAGCAGGTGATTGATGAGGATTGGCACCATATCTCAATGTAAGTTGCTGTGCCCTTTGTCGGAGTTCATTCTTGATATCCAAAGATGCGACCGGGATAGAATCGGCAGAGTTATATTGTTTCCTGAAATAAGAGGAAATGGCAGCATCATATGCGGCTGTCATGGAGAAAGCCTATATTTTGACCAAGTAGGAGAAGAAGCTCGCGGTAAGCTTCGGGAGTTGAAACAACACAAGTCGTGTGAGATTTTGAGGCGAGGAGGTAAAATCACTGACCTTCACAGCCAGCGAGTTACGGAAACTTTCACTGATACCGCCGAGACCGTTTGCAGAGCATTGTTGCAGAAAGCCGGCGTAGTCTGCTGGGTCACAAAGGATCGAGACGCTGTGATGCTTTGTGAGATTAAGAGGCTATGATACTAGACATTCAATCAGATATGGTCACACACCGCTCGTGGTTCTTTGCTGCTGCTCTCAAGAGTGTTACACCTCCGATATCAACTTCTTCGACAGCCTCGGCGATTGTGGGCGGTGGGACTCGCGAGACACATTTAGTGAATGGGTATAGGTTGCAAACCACTACACTAATGGGGTTAATGGATTGTGAGGCGAGATCTGCCAGATCGCTGGGAGTACGACGGGACAAGATACCTGCGTGGCAAACCAATGAATCAGCTGTCCCTTCTTTGATCAATCAATGTTCCATTCATGAGTCGAGATACTTACCACCGTGAACGACAGGGTGGAGGGTTTTGACCCGACCACCTAGCATCTCTGGCGCCCCTGTGATCTCTGACACATCGCTGATGGATTATTTTACAACCATAATCAGGAAAGACAAGCCATGGAGCCTGTACACGAGAGCTCAAACCTGATTGGTAAGCCGCTATCCCGAACGACTTTGGCAGTTCCTCCACTTCCAACGAGCTTGACTCCTAATGCATGTAATCCCTTGGCGATATCTAGTAGGCCTTCTTTATTCGAGACCGATAGCAAGGCTGGATGTATGCGTTTGTGGCAAAATTGCAGAATCCGTTTGAGTCAATCAGTGTACAATTGAAGCCCGGAAAGAAGATACGAGGAGCAAAGAAAGGAGACATACCAATTGGTTTATCACCGTTGGATGGAGTGCTCATCGTTGAAATTGAAAAATTTGATGATCGTGAAAAAAAGTGTGAACTTATCTCGACTGGCGCGGACCCAAAGCTGTTATGTAGAAGCGGAGCTCGGTAAAATAGAAATGGGTGAGCCAGAACTTAAGCAATATGCTACAAAACCCCCTAGCCTGACGTAAACCACGATTGGAGTGCATATGACCATGTCTGAAACTGTCTATAAGGCTTAAATCGGTCCGGTAGCGTCCCTGTGTCGGAATGGCTTAAGAAATTTTTGGAAAAAGTTCCTCCGATGCTGAGAAATACCTGACATAGAATATCATTTCGCGTCAACTTATAGATCAAGTGTCTTGAAATTATCGGAAGACAGGACACGCACGAATCACATAGTCTCACAGACGCGTCTGAAGCGGGCTTTTTACCTTCATAGATCGACATATAAATGGAAAAAGAACAGCTCGACGAAGTGGGTTTTTGTTTTTTTAGAACCTGTGGCCAGGGTCACGCTTTTTGAATCTACCAGAATTACAAGAAATGGCCGCTAGTTGCTCGCGAATTGAGATTTCCTCGAAGGTCCGGAGAAAAGTCCAAAGCTAACCTCGTCTTTCGATTTATCGACCGGTCAAGCTCGTAGGGTTTTTGCACGACCGAAATCCGGAAGTGAGAAGATTGGCGGTGAATGCGNGGCGGCATCCAATCCCAAACGGTCCACAATCTTTGCATCTGAAGATTCGAACAGGAAGGCTGGACAACTTGATCAGAATATTATCAATGACTTAAAGAACCTGTGCGAAGATCAGCATGTGTGTGTATGGTTCATGATCCCAAGCCTTTGAAACATAACAGCTAACTTCTCCATGCTTTGTCACTAGTTAACCGCACATGACGCACTATCGGCTCTGATAAACTTGACCGACACAGAGGTGGTCAGCGAACAAGTGGCTGATACGGATTTCCTAATTTTCTTGCTCACCACTATTGTGGTAAATGGCTACCTTTCTATGCTCTATGAACCTTCAGCCAAAGATTCTAAACTGATTCGAGATGAACCCTTAACAGGACCCTTCAGCTATCTTGGCCGATCTTGCGTGCATGCTATGGTCCAATTTGACCAAACTTAACTCAGTTTGTATCAGCTGTCTGAAATTACCATTGGTTGGCCACAGCAGCATCTCGGAGGAGGAATCAATACAAAAAAAGCTGAAGACTAGCTCAACTCCCATGATGGATCTAACGATTGAATTGTTCGCGAGAGGTGAAACTCGAAAAATTAACAAGCACGCCAATTACGATTTTTTGGCAAGTGTGTGGGCAAACTTTTCATCCGTGAGATTACTTTCATCTCAGTACATTTTCGTGACGATGGGTCTGATAGTTTTTTCCTTGAAATAGTACCCAGATGGAAGATCATATCTTCTGGGTATCAGTCCGTATGACAAACCGCCATCCGATGCACCACTTGCACAAATATCTCCCTTCACAGAACATCCTAGCATTATACGGAGAGGAGGGTCAATCAGCGCGATAAAGTGAGTGATGCAGATACTCTATGGTACCTGTGATGAAGTTTCAGAAAACTTACGGGAGAGTATTAGGAATTGCTGTTTTTCTACCGATGCACATCATCGCATAATCTCTGAGAAACCAGATGGGCTTGAAATCCTTCCGTCAATCTTGCTTCCTCTCTGTGGGCCAGAGCCCTTTGATGCTGATGACGAGGAGCATATGGTGGCCGAAATTCAGATGTTGGGATCTGATAAAAAGTCTGAACCTGACCTCGCACTTCGTCACATCTTGATTGAAACGCTTATCCTACTGTCAACATCCGCTGACATTCGACAATACCTTCGAGATAAGCGGGTGTATCGAGTGGTTCAGGTATTACATCTAAATGAGACAGAAGAAGAGGTATGAGGACTTTTTCCAATAATGTACTTTGCAGTTCCGCATGTCTTGGGTTCATATCCATAAATTGTTTTTGTACATTTGTAGGTACAAGAACAAATTGAGAGATTAGTTAATCTTCTGATGCGCGACGAACCGGTACCTGTGGCAGATAGCGCGGAGTGTGAAGAACTTCAGCTGGTTGAAGTATGAAGGCGACTCGAGGATTGGCTACATGCATGGTGGATTAATAAGTCGTAATGAATAAATTCTTAGCAATGATAGTGTGACAAATATGAAGTGATTCAAGCAGGACTCCAGTGACTGAGTTTTTCCTGGTAAGACAAGAGATGCGATATTCTTAGAACCCGAAAACCTTAGCTTGGTATTCATGACAAGTTACAATCAGGGCTATCAAGGCTTTCAACACTTGGTGGCAATAAGCACGTATGCCTGTGATTAAATGGCCAGCTGAATTGTCTGAGTACGTATGGCAAGATTGACCATTGAATTGTTTTTGATCAGAAGAGCATTGATGTTTGTGATCCTTTTAGAGGTGAAATTGTCCTGTACATTTTCGGTGCACACCTCCAATGCATCTTTAAGGCATTCAGATCTCATGTCTAAGATTGGTGGTTGATCTTGAACTCTCCTGATAGTAAATATTGGGCCTTGGGGCAATATGCAGTCTCAATACAATCTGATTTGGAAAGGAGGACATCATATCATGTCTCAGAACTTCTTCATGAAACAAGGAATCCACACTTGAGAAATCCTCAAAGCTTCTGAAAGTCAAACCATCAGGTTCGTGATGGCGACAAAGAGTCTAGACAACCCTCCGAGTTTCGGAAAAGCTTTCTTGTTGGCCTTACTTCTTGTTCTCAGGAGTATTGAGGCTCCTGCACTAGCGGATCCCCACGAAATCAAATCTGGGCGCGCTTACTCCTATGTAGTGATGAGATGTGGTTTTCAATCCCCTCTCACTTGCTCCGGGACCAGAAAATATAAGCTGAAATCACGTCTCTAGTGGAAGATACGGTACCGTATGAATCTGATTATCCATCAAACAGGCCAAAAAGCCTCAAATCATGAGTAACCACTCAAAGCCAGGGCGATTGATGACCAATCCTCTGTGTGTGAATTCAAATCAAAGTTTTGAAGATTTGATCAGCTGATAAACTTTTTTGTACTTCAGAGTCAAGACTCAGAGTCTTAAAAACCAAAAACCTTCAACAACATTTCTTATCCTCTAAACCGTCATACGATGCACTGGGAACGTTTCAAGTTGGGTTTGTTAGACTGGCTAGCGATCGGTACGGGAACAATTTGGATCTTGTATTCATCCATGATGTACACAAGTTCCATAGCTGATGATCTAAGGACGAGTGAGAACATTACTTATGTCAAAGATGTTAGAGTCCTCGATTGAGGAGAAGGTTATTCATTTACAGACCATCGACCGTTTCAGCGTTTCTCTTCGACTCCAACCACTGGAGGAAATTACCAACTTGGCCTTGGAATCGCTGATATAAGTGGACCTTGCGTAGAAATCAACCTCGTGAGTTTAGAACTCTTGGGTCTTGGTAGATCAAAGCGTCGAACTGATGAATATTCCATGACTTCGATCAGATGGGGTATGCCAATGAGGGCCAGATTGGTACTGGCCTTCATATGCGTCTCCGCTCAAGAGTGTTTATTGTGGCCGATGAAATTGGCCACAATCGTTGGGTTATGATCAACTCTGTCAGATTTTCGAGATCCATCAGACAATTTGCTACATGTGATTTTGACTGACTTGGCATCTTTTGAAAATATCAGGACATTGGAATGGGTGTGTTCTCTTGAAGTAATCTGGTCTCAACCTCTAGCGTACAAAATCAAATTCGTTGCCATCACTTCGTAGGGGACACTGCGATCCGACGAGGAGTAATTGAGCAACTTCAAATCAAGTATCCTGGAATCTATTCCGACGAAAATGTAGCTCGTAGGTTCAGATTTGGATTTGGATCTGATGGACGGACTTCGAAATTGATGCATCACACCTCGCAATAAATGGTCAGTGGTAGGAACTCATAGCCATTCAGGTCCGGCAGGATTCATTCAAACCCTTCTGCCTCAAATCACAAGTAAAGGATTTGTTAAACAAAATTACGAGGCAATCGTAAACGGAACGGTACTTGCTATCAAACGAGCTCACGAGTCATTGGCACCAGGGAAACTTTCGATTGGAAACTTGTCTTTACTGAACACCAACATTAATCGCAGTCCATATTCCTATCAGTTCAACCCAGAAGATGAGAGGAAACGCTACAAATATGATGTTGATAAAGTGAATCAGTCTCTGATAATCTCTCTTCTATCTCAAATACAAGTCTTGAACTGATGATTTTCTTTCGCGCCAATCTCTAAGGACTTTCATCTTGTCAAGTTTGAGAATGGATTGAGTGGAAAGGCCCGTGGATTCATGTCATGGTTTGCCGTTCATGGAACATCGGTGTTCAGAAGTTAGTATATTTGTCTTTTTTGAGTTGTCTTGTGAAGCTTAGTAGACCTTAACAACAACACTCACTCACTGACTCGATTCTAGATAATAGTTGAGTACAATACCGCTTGCTGGTGTTGCTTTTGATTCAACATGACCTAATCTTACTCTGAAACAACCATTCCCTAGCATTGATTGGAAGCGATAACAAAGGCCAGTTTGCCCCAGCGAAGAAGTCTACTTACCCGCGTTCAAATTCAGGGCATGGATCTCCCAGGGACTAACTCTCAGCACTTGATTAATGTAACTTTTTTAGGGATGGCTGCATATTTATACGAATCTTCCGTAGAGCCAGATAAAATGCCAGGGAACAACACTTTTGTAGCAGGGTTAGTCTCCTGAACCGATCACCATGTGAAATCATGATAGCTGAGAGGAGAAGTAGATTCTTTCAAGCAAATGTAGGAGATACGACTCCTAATACCCTTGGGGCATATTGCGAGAGTGGACCCGATGAAGGAAAGTTGTGTAGCTTCGAAAAAAGTTTGTGCGGAGGGAAGACAGAACCTTGTCAAGGACGGTAAGCCCATTTTGTACATTTGACATCTGTGTTGTGATTTTTTGAACTATAATTCTTTTGAAAACGTATCACATTGACAATAACTTCCTCACTCTGTAATTTGGGCCTGGATTATGAAGTGGGCCTGGGTTTCCTGGTGACTCTTGGGAAAGTAATAAGATTATTGGAAAAAGTAAGCAAGATTTTTGGAGTTGTCTCTTGAATTCTAGAAACGACATGATAGATATGGCTTATGTACCTGACAATATCTTTTGAAACATTATGTAGATCAGAAAGAAGCCGCGGATCAGTTGATGAAGCAAAATCTCAAAGCTTTGTCAGGAAGTGTTAAAGCGGTCTATACCACGATAGACATGTGGGTTTAGTGGCACTTCCCCGAATGTGGCACTCCTTTACACTAGTTGTGAGTTGAAACCAAAGCATTTGAAAACGTTATTGACAAAATGGTGACTTATCCGCTCAGGTCTAAATACACCTTCCGTCATCCGAATGGTACTATGCTTCATACTTGCCCGCCGGCATTAGGGTAAGCTCTATCTTCATACAAACTCACACAGACCAGCTTTTTTCTGATTCCGTGAGAGCTAGATTTGGCTTTGCGGGTGGAACGACCGATGGGGCAGGTCCCTTTGACTTTTATCAGGGCAATAATCACTCAAAAGGTAGTCAAAATCCCCTATGGAATGCAGTTGGGAGCTTTGTGGGAGGCGTTCCTAGCGCTGCGCAGAGGGAATGTCATTTTCCGAAACCAATTGTTGGTCACTTATACTACAACTCTGCTATGTGATGCCACTGATCAGACGATCCGAAATTATATAATTGTCTCATTTTATAATCAACAGTTACTCAACACGGGACATGCTTCATTTCCGTATGAGTGGTCGCCCAATGTGGTTGATATACAGATGTTCAAGGTCGGTGATCTGGTGATTCTCATAGTTCCTGGTGAATTCACAACCATGGCTGGACGAAGGATAAGGTGACCATTTTGGCTTTTACCTCACAAAGGATTGTTCGTGTCCACTCACTCGTGCATTTCTTGAAATCCAGAGAAGCTGTACGAGCTCAGCTTATATCAGATGGAATTCTAGGCGAAGAAGCCACAGTGATCTTGACTGGTCCCGCCAATACTTACACACACTATGTTGCAACAAGAGAAGAATATGGGTATGAAGGGACAACGTTTCATTTTTACTTCCTAGGCTGAATCTTATCCCATGAACAACGAATAATCAACTGATGAGCGCACATCTTTACGTCACACAGAGTTCAAAGATATGAAGGTGCATCAACAATATACGGTCCGAATACGTTGGACGATTACATCGATATATACAAAGGCCTGGTCGGTTTCCTCTCTGATTCAAATCACAAAAAACTTGCAAAAGGACCTGGAACACTAGACTTGAGATCCAAGGCCCTATCATTTGTGGTCAGCTTCAAATTTTTGCGGTGATTTCAATAGGGGAGCTGCGTTCTGAATGGAATCCGCCTCTAAATGAAACTATTGAACTTCGTTTGAACGATAGACAGGGGTAGTATTTGACGGAGTACCTTTAGGAAAGTCTTTTGGTCAGGTCTTGAAGGATGTTGATGAAATCTACCATCCAAATGACGTCGTGGTAGTCGAGTTCCAGGCGGCTAATCCCAGAGTGCGTTCACTGTTGGGTTCGAATTGTTCATACCATTCCAGACGAGATGAGAGCTGATCTCGCGTGTTCGTTGACCGGATAGAATAATTTGCTATTGGAGGATAGTTATCTCAGGATACAACGTCTTTCCGAAAAGAAGGATTGGATTGATTATAGAACCGACTCTCATCCATCAACACGTTTTGAGTGGAAGAGAGAACATGTGTTGTTAGGTACATCAATTGTCAAAGTGAGTATATCATTGATAAATTAGTCTTCTCACAAATGATCATTTTGAAACTTATTCATTGAATTCAACCCATTAATAAGATCACATGGTGAGCTTCAATTTTACATTCAGATTTCGTACCCAGATTTCGAGGCATGCCTACTTATCTAGCATCTTTACAGGAATATCGAAGATGACGCGAAAGCAGGCACATACCAAATCATATATTATGGCCATTCAAAATCAATCATGGGAACAAAAACAGCGTTTCGGGGTAAATCATCTGTCTTCACGGTGAACGGAAGATCGTAGAGTATATCTTTACTTGCCTGCCATCCCAATGATCTTGCTTGTTTTCATCATTGGATTATTGAAAAAGGTAGGCCAAGGAGCTTTGGATGAAGTGCAGCTGAATATCATGTTGAACACTAGTCAGACTGAGAATGTATATATCGTGATTGGGAGATGATTTTATAAATACGTAGCAAGGTATTAATTTATATTTGAAAATTATCAGTGTTGCAATCTGTCGAGTGAAAAAATTTGGCATCAGTTAGGATCCTTTTGATCCTTTCACAATTTTCGGCAACCATTCAGCCAGAACCGTCTTATATGATGTGGAAGCAAAGTTGAAAGCCCTCTGATCTCACTACATAGATACCATTGAAAGGGTGAGAGAGACGCACGCGCCATAAACATAGGCAGTATGAAGTTGTAAGTGAAATTTGTGAAATAAAGAGAGTCAAACCAAGAAGGTTCCTGCCTAAAACGAAAGGCTATACGAGGGCGATACATAGAGCTATGCACCCAGCATTGGATTTTAAAGATCGCATTTCTGAATGATCAGTCTGGCTAATCGTTCATTCTGGAGCTTTTCGCTGAAAACTCTCAAACCTCCTCAAACGACAAATTAAGCTTGAAGAAACTTGCGATTGTGAAAATAGATGACTCGTCTTCCTTTTCCTCATATGAGTGAGGCAAAAATGGAATAGAACATCACTTGAATCAGAGAATTGACGGGTTTTTTTGGTCGAGTACATGCACAAACGACAGCGGTTACCGGCTGAGCGGAGAGGTCCATTTCCAAATGTTCGGAAAGATAGATTTATCGCTTGAACCGTATGTACATCGGTGACATGGGTCATTTGGTTCCTATGAGATATATCCGATACCATTGGTTATGAATTATGAAGTTTCCTCAGGGAAAAGGTTTGCGTTTCTGTGCTGCTTGAAGTTCCTGACAGATTCAATGGTGTTTAGTAAATATCATGATGAGAGTTCTTTGAAGAAGTTCGATGAAAACGGTCATGCGACTTCAACTCCGACTTGCAAGGTCAAGTTTGAATATGTACTCTTGGACGCGCGACCGTTGACGGGTTTTTTTGGAAAGCTTTTGACCCGGGTTTGGAAATCAGCCGAGCCGATCTGGGCGGTCAAACTTCAATTCACCTTGCCCCGAGCTCGCTGCTCATGAGCCGGCCCCATGACATTGACGGCCACTGGTGGAATTCAACTTTCAGCCAATTCACCATCCTTCAACTCGATCTCGATCAATCAACCGTCCAATCGGTTTCGATTTTCAAGATATATCCGCTGTTTCAACGTTCAAACAATGGCATCATCCAACAAACCGCCCTGTGTGACCACATGCACAGCTGACTTTTGTTTGATCCCTGTGAGTTCATACCTTACCTTACATACACTTTGTATCGTAGAGATTTGACTTGATTTGCTGACCCTGATCGGTTTTGAACGATTGTAGATTGGTGGAGAAGATGGATCGAGTGTGGGTAAATATATTGCAGAGTGTCAGAGGTTAGCTTGGTTTATGTAATCACTATCTAGACGATGAGGGATGTGGATGGGGTGACGAGCATCAATCAAAGCTCAGAGATGGCGATCATGTAGCCGTTAACTGAGCTTATGATTCCATTCGTGGTTTCTTTTATACACATACATAGAGTCTTGGCCGGTACAGGCTTGACTTACAAAGTCAGTTTCGTCTTATGTTTTACTCTGAGCGGCCAATAACTGATACTGTATTCTTGTACTTCACTCTTCCTCAAAAATAGATGCAGTTGAGCATTCGAATTCGTTGAAATCTTGGTCACCTGATCTTGAGATGATTATCAAGACTAACACTCGTCTTCTCAGTGGATATGGGACTGGTCTCGAAGGTAGTTGGGACGAAGTGATGGCAGCTATCAAAGCTTGTCATGAAGCTGGTCAGTTTGTGATGATGTTTCTTGCTTAAAGTCATATTGAGTTTGTACAACATACGCTCAAGTTTGAAGTTTTACATTTTTAATGGAAAACCTTACGCACATAGTTCATCAAATGGGTTGTCCTCGGGTTGCCACTGGTCTGTGGCTCTTTTTTCAATCCTGGTTCGAAATTTCGAATCTCTAAACTATGATTCTTTTTCGCCCGATGTTTAGATATAAGGATCGGAACTCGTTTAGATAAACCTAGTTCATTAGAAGCCAAAGTTCAAAGTGTAGAGCAACACCTTAAAAACCAAAGCTCATGAACCCAAGCCTTCTCATGATCATCACATTCAAAAAGGGTATGTAAGAACAAAATTCTAAAGAATCGTCTTTTCTTGGTAAGGTTGTGTGTAAGATCAATCTAAAGCAGATTCTGGATTTAGAGTCTTTAGATCAGTTTTCCACATTTATTGAAATTCAGAGTACTGATTGTTGTGTAGTAATTCCATCATTCGATTCATCATGACTTCAATCCACAATGGGCTATTACCATGGCATTCTTCACAATGACAAAGATGAATTAAACTGGTTCTTTACGGTATGAGCACAAGGAATAGCCTAGGCAGAGAAATGATGAGATCAGTACTACTACAAGTAGCAAGGGGATCTGGAAATCCAGATGATGAATCAAGTTCGACCGGGCTTCAAGAGATGTTGTTTGAATGTGGTGATCCAGAACCTAGATGTCGAGTTTGACTTGATAGAATTTGACGTATTAATCTACCCAGTCTTTCACTTCTTTACCTGAGGTATGTATTGCTTTTGATGAAATTGTTGAAAATGATTTGGAATCGTGATGATTGGAATGACTACTGAGACGCTTGACAAAAACTGTCAAGAAAAAAGACAAAGAATCCAATTGAAGAATTGTACCCTTTTTGTTTTTATTGTCAACTGTTTTCTTGGTGCGGATTATGAGTCTTCTGTTTGGACTATAAGTTATCTTTCTCAAGATTTCTAAGATGTCATGTTTGGATTCCAAAGAAAAAAGAGATAACGAATCGATATATACAAAAGAAAATCAAAGATCAAAAAGAAATCGAAAAAAATACAAATCTGAGAGAAAGAGTCGAGAATGATAAGAAAACAAAAAAATGAACGTTCCGAAGAGATAATGATGACGATGATGATATATAAATTGTGAGTGAAAAATGCAGATTCGAAAGAGTTGAGGATTAATCAAACACGATATATGATGATGATGTAAAGTGAAAAAAAAAGAAGAATTAAGGGAAAAAAAAGACAGGTGAATGTTTGAAAATCGTTGGGAAGAAAAAATACAAAATCAAAACACACAACAGAAACATGAAAGAATCAAATATTTCATTGTATATATGGGAAGCAAAGATGAAAGACCAAAAGAAACAATTTCCATGCAACAAAGATAAAAATGAAGTTGGTTGGTTATTTATTTGAAAAAAAGAAATCCATAGATGGATGTAAAAAGAAAAGTGTGATTTTGATTTTAACCTTTACTTCTTTCTCTAATCATAGCTCCTTTTAATTTAGCATTCAGATATTCCAATCGATCCCCATATCTATCCTCAACCGCTTTTCGTTTACGTTTGATTTCTTCCAACTCGGTTTCCAATTCTTGATTGCCTTCACCTCCACCCGCTCTTGTCATCGTCATTTCTCCAACCGTTTCAACAACATCAGATGAAACCACATTGGATGATTTGAGAATCGTATTGGCTCTTTGCCGTCGGTTCTTAGGTCCGTTTCTCAAGGATGCTGCACTAGGTAAGGGCGCAAGGAATGAGGTCGGTCGGTCTCGTGGCGTAGGGTTTCCGGTCTCGAGCGTTCGCGGCTCGGTGCCGCCCCATCGTGCGATCGCTGCTCGTTCCATCTCGTCAAAGGTTTCCAGCACTCTTCCTCTTTCGTATTCCAAGTCTGAAATCTCGCGTCGCATCACTGTAGCACTGGTGTGATCTTGGTCTGTGGTAGCCACCACGGTGGTGGTGACGGTTGTGCCGGTTAACATCCGACTTGTTTTGGAATAAGATGAAGAGGTACGGGTCGACGTAGGTGGCTTTGGACGGGTGACGGTGGATCTGGAGGTTTCGGAGGGAGCCGAACAGCTTGCGAAGGATTGAGACCCATTGGTCGAAGGTTGAGAACCGCTCCAGGAAGCTGGATGGGTCATGCCAGAGGCTTGACGATGAAGTTCGGGCCGATGATGGAGTGCTCGAGTAAGCAATGGTGGGGCATCGGTAGGTAAGGGAGGTGAATTCGAATCATGATCTGATTCTTCGTATGATTGATCTTCTTCATCTAGATTGGTTTTGCTACGTCGCCAAGGAGGTTGTCGTTTGAAAAGAGATTGGATGAAGGAAGTGGTCGAGTTTGTTGAACGAAGAGACCTTCTGATACTAGGTGCGTCTTTCGTAGGCGAAAGAGGTGTAGGAACTAATCCCGAAAAGGTAGATTGAGGTGAGGTATGATCTACAGATAACCACCAACCAAGAGTGAAGTGAAGAAAGTATGATGATTAATAATTCAAGTCACAAACGGAGATATATCAAGGAAAACCAGTTTATGAAAATCTGGATGATGAAACTACTACTACTTACGTGATTGAGTTTGATGATTGATGATGATATTGGAATTAGTTGAAGGAAAGCTTTCAAATTGATCCGGACCAATATCAATCACCGAAGGTTCATTATTACTTGCAGTCATCTTATCAAACAAGCCTTGACGTAAGATCCGATATTCATCATCATCTAAAAGTCCATCTTGATTAGCGGTTGCAAGTTCTTGTAATCTGATGGCCAGTGATTGAGTGGCTAGTTCGATATCGTGTAATTGATTGGTACGGGATTGAGCATGGTTGTTGAAAAGTGTTGGATGATGTAGGTGTTGATGATGAGGGAAATGAGGTGAGACAGTCATTTTACTTGATGTAGCTGAAAAAGATCGGATTGAGGTTGTTGTTAGTTGGTTTATGTTTGGATCAGGACCAAGTTCATGAAGAGATTGATGATGAGGTTCGATATGATTTAGGATGGTGATGGTATCATTATGATGTTGTAGATTAAGTGAGTTTAACTTTGAAGAATGAGTGTAGAATTGTGGTTGATCAAGATCTTGATGATGAACATTATTATTATTATGATGATGATGATGATGATGATTGTGATTAATGGTGCTATTCGCAGTTCTCGGTCTACTTGAACTTGTACGTGATGTCAGGGAATGAGGAGTTGAACGAGAATGTTTCTTATTTTGATTTTGATTTGAATTATTTGATTTTAAAAATGATGATAAATTTGAATTCAAATTAGCTTGACGTATAGGAGAATCAGCTACAGCTATTGAAGATGAAGTGTTTGATTGTAGATGATTTGAAGATGATGATGTATGATGAGAAATATTGTTTGATGAAGTTTTAGGTCTGATTGAATTGTACCATCCTTGTTCTTTAATCTTTCTTGCCACTGAAGATGGTGGTGGTGGGACTGGTGTTGATGAAATGTTGCGATTGTGTTCTTGATGATGATTTTGGTATGATGATGATGATGATGGTGAATTCTTTTTGATCACAGGTGCGAACCAAGGCATTTGATGAGTTGATGGGTGGGTGGTTTGATTGGTTTGAATGGAATATTGCTGAGTGAATGAATGAAAGTTGAAGTGAGTGAGTTCAAACAGAATAGTAGGTATGTAAACTCGAACAGAACAGATTTTAGAAGAAATGATGAACAAAACAAAAAAAGAACATTCACTTCTTCAACTTCAACTTCTGATCTTTGTTAAAATTAATCAGTTATGTAAGTACCTATCCTATAATGAATTCATTAAGCACATATTCTAGAATTTCATCAAACCATCCAGCTCACTATTTACACCACGGGGGGGTTTTGAGTCGGCAGGCGGCCCTGATATGGTCGGGGTCTGAGAGCCGCCCGGGGTCCGTACTCGGGCCTCGCGAGGGCCGACCACAGACGAGCCAGCTTCAAAACGGGCAGCCCCAAGACCTCCACCACATAGATGGCCTCTAGACCGCCTACGCTGGCCTAGAGCCCGTCAGCATCGGC
>KZ148767.1:0-21880 GCA_002157085.1 Melampsora occidentalis | reverse complement strand
TGTAAAAGACAGTTTTTCTTTTCTTATTTTCGACATCCCACTCACTTAAAAGATCAAGGATCAGACCATCAGATTAAATCAATCAATTCTCTTGATAGTCTTCACTCTTCCTCAATTCCTACTTCAACAAATACCTACCTCGACCTCTTCTTTTCCCCACCTGTTTAGACCTACCTTGATAACTCAACAGATCCAGAATAACCACTTTCATATCGTGTCACAATTTACTTGCATCGTCTTCCACACTCTTACTTTTTTTCGCTGAGGAATTTCCTCTAGATCTTCAGACTTGAAGATAAGCTTATCTTTCATCAACTCAATCCAATCAATTTAATCAAAAACATATAACAAGATGGATGAAAAAGATTCACTAAAGGATGCCGTTCACGTAGGAGCTAACTACGGCTCAAGGTATGTTGAAGATGAAGAAAAACAAGTTGGTTTCGCAACATCCAGTCGAACACCTCGTGTGGACGCTCTTAACCGACAACTCAGAATCGAACGTACAAACAGTATCAGTCTTGCTACTGCTCCACCTAGAACTGCTCCTGGCACTACTTTTCCTGCTCTCTACAAGACTATGAGTATTCAAGTTGAAAATGTTGAGAATTCTAAAATGATTGATCCTAAAAAAGAAGGGAAACAAGCCACTGGTTAGTTTTCATTTCCACTTCTCATACATAGATATATTTCGAAAAAAAAAATCAAAAGTTTTCTAACGTTTTCTTTTCAAATTTGTACATCTAGATTTGGCTAACCTTGAATTCCATGCGATCAGTGTTGACGATTTACTCTCAAGATTAGCAACTTCAAAAATCCATGGTTTAGATCAAAATCAAGTAACACGTAGAGTTTCTCAATATGGTCCTAATGTGATCTCGCCTCCTCCTAAAAACATGGCGAAGAAGATTTTCTTTTATGTTTTTGGTGGTTTCGGTTCACTTTTGTTTGTGGCAAGTTTGATTTGTTTTTTAGCTTGGTATGTTTCCTTTAATTTTTTTGTTCTTTCAGACTATTTTTTATTATATGATGGAACTGACCAGGAGATAAAATCGTATCAACGAAAATGTGCAAAAACAGGAAACCGATTGGAGAGCCCGATGTGAGTCTTTCTTAAACAACTTTTAAGATGAAACCGGAAATGCGATTCTGATCTTGAAACTTTTATAGCCTCAATCTGCCAATTTAGTACTAGCCATCGTCCTCCTACTCGTGATTGTGATCCAAGCAATCTTTAACGCTTGGCAAGACAATGTGACATCCCGAGTCATGGCATCTATTTCAAACTTGGTAGGAGCCGAAGCTCTTGTACTAAGAGATGGAAAACTGGCTACTGTTGCTGCTTCTGAATTGGTTCCCGGTGATCTGATCAAGGTAAGGAGTAGAACGTCTCTTTCTCAAAATGCCAACTTCTTGAAAACTTACGATGTATTCTTTCAGATTACTTTGGGATGCAAACTTCCAGCGGATCTTAGATTAATTGATATCTCTAGTGACTTGAAGTTCGATCGATCAATCCTCACTGGTGAATCTGATGCTATTCCTGCTGCCATCGATTCAACCGATTGCAATTTCCTCGAAACCAGAAATGTTGCTCTACAAGGTTAGTTCAACACTCAACCATCTTTCTCAAGTATGTCATGAGCGCTGACTTGATGTGAATTATTAGGTACTTTATGTACCAGTGGAAGTGGAATGGGTATCGTTGTTCAAACAGGTGACAATACTGTTTTTGGTCGGATTGCAAAATTAAGTAGTCAATCTTCTGGTCGTAGAACCACTCTAGAAGCAGAAATTTTACGTTTTGTGACGTAAGTTCCATAGAAATCACATCGATATCCAGTCTTTGAATTCTTTGGTTCTCATGTTTTTTAATTTTGTACAGCATCATCGCCAGTTTGGCAATCGTCGTCGCTTCCTTGATCATCATCCTATGGGCTGCATGGTTGAGAGTGAAATACCCCAATTTTATTTCTGTTAGTGGACTACTTATCAACGTGGTTAGTGTCATGGTGGCATTCATCCCAGAGGTATGTATCATTTCCTACCTAGAAAAACCTGTGTAGTACGTGACTAACGTGGTCAATTTGTCATAGGGTTTACCGGTTTGTGTCACCCTATCTTTGACAGTAATCGCCAACGCTATGAGGAAAAAGAAGGTAAGGAAATTCGAGATCATCTACAAATGAACCAATTCTGAAGTTTTTCTTGCTCTTATTGTATAGGTCCTTTGCAAATCGCTCGCCACCGTCGAAACACTTGGTGCTGTTGAGTAAGCTTTTGAATATTTTACATTTTTTGCTGTCACAAGCTGATCATTTTATTTCATTTTGTAGTGTGCTCTTAAGTGACAAAACTGGAACTTTGACTACAGGAAAGATGACAGTCACCAATCTCGCATTCGGAACTAAGTATATGTCAGCCAGTGCAGCCAAGGAAGCCATCCGTTCAGATGACAAGATTAAGGGAGATGACTCCAATTCCTCACACGCTCTCAAGGATTTAGCTTGTCTTAGAGATTTGGCAGCTATCGCGGCTATCTGTAATGATGCGATGTTTGAGGACCAAGAGCCAGTCAACCAGATGGACATTGAGACAACTAAAGTGAACGGAGATGCAACAGGTATTTCCTTTACCTTCCACTCGGAAAGCTTCCATATCCGATTTTTGATCTCTAACATTGGGATTTGCGCTTAGATTCTGGGCTCCTGAAATTCTCTCAATCTATTCAATCTGTCTCTCAATCAAGAGAAAGTTGGAAGGAAGTCTCCAAGATAGCCTTCAACTCCAGTAAATCAATTCTCATATCTTTTGGTGATGTAATAATTGGATACTGATCAAAGTTTTGCTTCTTCCCGAATAGAGAACAAATTCGCCATGAAACTCATGAAAGCAGAAGCCAGAAATTCTTATCCTGGTGGAGTTATAACCTCGGTTGCATCGTGTGCCAATTCTATGGTGATCTTCGTCAAGGGGGTGCGTAATCTCATTCAACAGGGACATTTTCTCCGTGTTGAAAGCTTGTGACTAATCAATAACTAGAACTTTAGGCACCCGATGTTTTGCTTCCAAAATGCTCTTCGCTTGTTGATTCGGACGGAACTGAAGTCGAACTCACTCAAGGTCTTGTCCGTAGCTTGATCAAATCGCAAGAGCGATTTGCTTCCCAGGGAGAAAGAGTTCTTCTCCTTTCTCGAAAAGTCATCCCGCTTGATTCCCTGGATATGGATTTGATCAATGATGTTGGATATCTTACTGGCTTGGTTTCTGATTTGACTATCGTTGGATTATTGGCTTTGACTGATCCACCGAAACATGACACAGCTGAGACGGTGAGTACCTTTGTCCAAAACCTTTTTTAGTCGAATCCAATTTGCTGACTTGCTTCTCAATCTTCCTGCTCAAGGTGAGAATTTGTCGTCGAGCAGGAATGCGCTTCTTTATCGTCACCGGAGACTTTGCTCTCACTGCGTAAGTGGTATTAAAACCTCATCGTACACAACCGATTTTACTTACTTATGATTCAAATCCTATCAGTGCTGCTATTGGAAAGAAAGTAGGAGTTATCACGACCGATACGCCTCATTTCTTAGTAGACCTTCCAAGAAATCAAGACCTAGATACCATTCCCAGTTACTCGGCAGATGATGTAGAAGGCAACATGCCACATGCAGTAGTCTTAACTGGATCTGATCTATTCCAAATGACCGATTCTCAATGGAAACAAACATTGTGTTATCGTGAGATTGTTTTCGCTCGAACTAGTCCTCAACAGAAGTTACAGATCACCAAACGATTCCAAGACGCTGGGTATGTCTTACAACTCTCTAACGACTTAACTCTCGCTTGCATGTCATACTTACGCCTTTACATCTTAGTCATACTGTTGCCGTCACCGGTGATGGAGGTTAGTCATTGTCTCATGAATGCTTGTCACGTGATTCCAAACATCTGATATTTATCTATTTCAATCTTGGTTTCTCAAGTGAACGATGCCCCTGCACTCAAGGCAGCTGATATCGGAATTGCTATGGGTGGTGGAAGTGAAGTGGCTATGGAGGTCAGTATCCTTGGTCTCCTAGCTCAATTTTATTAGCACTAACTATGCACGATTTCGAAAACACAGGCTGCAGATCTTGTCCTCTTAGAAGGTGAGTAACAAATAATAAATCAAAGCCCTCAGTTCACATAGAGACTAATCTACTCATACTATCTTCTTATCTACTTAGACTTTAGTGCTATCGTCACTGCCATTGAGTACGGACGTATGTGTTTTGAAAACTTGAAGAAAGTTTGTCTGTATCTTCGTGAGTCAACTTTGACCCATAGAAAACGATTTGCTTCACCTGCTGAATTTTCTCTATTATAGTCCCGGCTGGTAGTTTCAGTGAACTCATGCCGATTCTACTCAATGTTCTGTTCGGGCTCCCACAAGCACTCAGTTCTTTCCAGATGATTATCATTTGTAAGTTAACTTCAGTAGTGTCTTCTTACTACTTTGATTGTGTATCTAAATCAATTATTAATATTTGATCGAAAACCATAGGCGTCGGAACCGATGTGTTACCTGCATTATCACTAATCTACGAAAAGCCTGAGTCTGATCTCCTCTTGAGGAAGCCCAGAGATCGCAAGAAAGAAAGATTAGTGAACTGGCAACTTCTGTTTCATGCATATTTCTTCATCGGTCTCTTAGAAACTCTTTGTGCAATGGTAAGCTTTATAAACTCTTGATCATCACGATCTGGAGAAGTTGTTGACATCAATTATCACTTTTCTTGCTAGGCTACTGCATTTTATTTTGGATTCGTCAGACACGGAATTCCGTTCTCTGCTATCTGGTTATCATAGTAAGCTGACCAGATTTGAATATCTTGTGTTTCGTCTTGACGTTTGGAAATTGAGCATCTTTACATTTATTTCTTTGGATATTCCAGCGGGAATGTCATAGGCGTATCAACAGATCGTCTGGATGAGGCAACATACCGGTGCCAAAGTATCTACTTCTTCTGCTTAGTATTTATGCAATGGGGTCAGTCTTAGTATACTTGTATTCAGGAAAAGAAGACCTATAAACTGATGATGAGATCTGTATCACCTTATAGGAAACTTACTTGCCACAAGAACCAGACGTCTTTCTATCCTTCACCAATCTCCGATCTTCAAAAAGGCAACAAACAATTATTACCTTTTCCCCGCAATGTTATTTGCACTCGTTGTCACGGTGTTCTTTTCATATGTGCCATGGTTCCAAAAAGTCATGTTCACTCGTGGCGTAGCGGTCGAGAATTATGTCATGCCATGTAAGTTTTTTCTTTTTGCGGATTCATGATGATTTAGAAATTTTACTCACATTTGATCTGTCTTTCCTCGAATAACCAAATTTTAGTGGCATTTGCTGTTGGAATTCTTATGTGCGATGAAGTTCGAAAATATTTTGTTAGAAGATACCCTCGTGGTCCAATTGCCAAGATGGCATGGTGATCATGATAGCTTGGATCATTCATCTCCCATTTACATAAGCATAGACATTTTTCAAGAATAAGGACTGTGTGTTTCTCTTGGTTTGTAAAGATTATGTTTACAATTTTTTGACCATCTACTGAATTACTTAAGATGTTGGAAAGTTTTCAATCAAAGTTGGATTGGTCTTTTGTTAGTAGTAGTAAGTAGTAGATAGTATCCAATTGTGAAAAGAAACCAATGGACTACCCCCAAAAAGTGTATTTTCTTGTTTTTTGTGTTTGTAGTTTTCTGTTCAAATATCTTCTTTTTGTCTTCTATTCTAGACTAATCTACATATATATGTATTTCGATTGAATGTGTTGAACCCATTTGTGATGTAGTTAGAACTTGTTGATTTTGTTTCTTTTGCATGTGGTGTGATATATGAATTTTTAGCTTTTTGATGCACTTTTTACCATAAAACAACCTGGTGATCAACTCCTTTCTTTTTGAGACAAGCATGGTTCGGGAAAAAGCTTGACATCTGCTTTGCTGATCGTGTTTTGACATTGACAACTTGCTAATAAAATGACTCATGTGCAGAGCCAGTGTAAGTCGGTACAGACCCCACCCGGGGCTAACCGAAGTGGCATGCTCTTCAACTGGCCCCCCATCAGTGGAAGTGAGGTGCCTTCTGTTGACTTTCGCCCTTCACCACGTTACCTTCGAAGTCATTATTTTCATTCTCCTCGATGGATGACCCTGAAGAAGTCAGCTTGAATGCAATCTTCAAAAAAAAGAAATCTCTAAAAACGAAGGAAAAATCGACACTGCGCAAGTCAAGTCATTCAAGTGTCGCCGAACCAACTTCTTTGCCGGCCTCTCCGACTCATTCAACTGAAATCGCGGATGGGGATCAGCTGCTGGAAACCGAAGGAAATGTTGTGATCTCACGCGCTTCTAAGAAAAAATCGCTCAAGAAGACAAATTCATCATCTTCATTGAAAGTTAGGATTAGTCTTGGTACCCCACAGGTGCGAAACATTGCTTTACATTAATCTTGGAATATCCCCTCTCGCCTTTTGAAGATGACAGGGTATATGAAAACTTTAAGAAGTATATAGGTTGAGATCCGCATCGTAAAATTTCACAGGACGAAAGCGATCCAATCGATTCACTTGAATCTCGAACGGATTCTCCACGACGAAAATTGCTTAGACCGACTTCACATGCAAGCCTTGTGACTCTTGAAGAGTAAGTCGTAGCTTCACTCAGAGGTTAAGTGAGTGCGTCTTTGATACTTACGTCTGACCATTGTATTGACCTGTAGTGATCAAATGAAAGACTTATCAACATTGAGCACTTTGGGTCAAGCTTCACGGCCTACGTATTCCACTTCGCACCTCAATGAGCTCAAATCTCTTACACTATCATCATCACCTCAACCGTCACAAAACAAGCAGGCTTATGACGAACTCACCGAGTCTAAATTCTCTACGTTTATTAACGATGGAATGGAAATTGACGATAATCTCGACCCTTCCCCATCATCATCTTTCGTCATTCCGACCTCTACAATGATCAATTCTGCCAAGGAAAGACGTTCAAATGCTAGAAAGGCCGGATTCACGCTTCCCTCGACCAATAGACCTTCAGATAGTCTTGGTGATGCTGAAGAATTCATCTCATTATCAGGAAATTCAACTTCAATCTCTTTACTAGGCGCGCGCAAGAAAGGAGAATCTCGCTTAGTCAGGGAGGAAGATGAGCTAGGTGAAGGGGAAGAAGAACATGCAGAATACACTGGAGCGACTGAAAGGGTTCCTTTGGGTCAAAAGGCTGGCTTATTGGCCGAAGCGAAGAAGAAGGCCGGCATGGAAGCAATGCTTTCAGATACACTAGGTGACATGGATCAAGATGACGAAGAGTTGGAATGGGAAGCCGCGCAGATACGAAGGGGTGGCGTCGGTGGTTCTGCGATGAAACACACTTCCGAAGCTGCAAACCAGGTCTATCGTCCTGCCAGTATACCTGAACACGCAGCAGTAGCCACCTTCAATTCAGTGGAGAACCGCTTGCTCGAGTCACTCGATCGGATTCAAATCTCACTCGATCAACAATCAGAAGCTGCGGATTATTTTGCTACCCAGGATCAGAGTCTACA
This sequence comes from Melampsora occidentalis, assembly GCA_002157085.1. Lineage (NCBI taxonomy): Eukaryota > Fungi > Basidiomycota > Pucciniomycetes > Pucciniales > Melampsoraceae > Melampsora > Melampsora occidentalis. The sequence goes on along the minus strand of KZ148767.1, from coordinate 14,271 downwards.
ACGGCAAGAGTCAGAGCTTCGTCAAGAGGTCGAAAAGGAAGCCACTCGTCAACAATTCTTTCAAGAGCTGAATACGTTTGTAGAAGATATCAATTCTTTCTTTACGAGCAAATGGCCAGCGTTAGAGACAGCCGAAAAAGATCTTCTCAGTGTCTTGACAGAAAGGACTGAGATGGTCTACAAAAGACGATATGAAGATTTGTCCGATGATCTCGTCCTCTTCAAGTCTGGCGAAGTGAGTACTTCTCGGCCTGTTGCTGGTCAGACGGCTGCAGACCAGTCAGTAGAGAATACGGATGATGCCGACTCACCCGAGGAAGCTGTTGATGAACTCGGAAGGCATCGACGTGAACTCGATACATCCTCACAGGCTCCACCACGAAGAGCCAGAAGAGAAGAACGCACCCGAAGACGCAAGCGACGTGCAGAACGGGTCAGTGTCAACCTGAAAGAATCTGAGGAGGAAGGATACTCTACGGACGACTCTTTGTCTCCGGCGGACTCTTCTGATCTTTTAGCTGCGTCAAAATCTCTGCTCGCGTCATCCAAGGCAATCTTGGCCGATACGACGAACCCGGAATTCTTATCACCAACCAATTCAGACTCCATCTCTGATCGATTCTTAAATTGGAAGGCTAAATATCCTGAAGAGTATAGTAATGCATTTGGCAATTTGGCACTCGTTCAGGTTTGGGAATTTTGGGCTCGGATCGAGTTGGTATCAGGTTTGAACGTATGGGGTTTCAAAGATTGGGTCGCACAGGAAGACAAACGTGGGATTGAAAACTGGGATTGGATGCGTGGGTTGGAATGTTATGATCATAAGATTTCTGAAGCCACAACAGATGACGGAGCAGAAGGGCAAGATTCGGTTATCGCGGCGATGATCACGACGGTGATTATTCCGATCTTGATACCAATCATCAGGCAAACTTACGATCCTTTCAGTTATAAAGCGACCACCAAGAGTCTTGAACTTGTTGAACAAGCTGGTTATGTTCTTGATGTCGAAAACAATCCTACATACGATCAATTTGTGATGAGTTTTCTCAAACGGTTCTATACTAGTCTTTATGAACTTCAATATTTGGCTGGATCGATAGATGATCTGACAAACTCACTCCAGAGTCAGATTGGAATGGAAGGCATCGATGCACGAAATCGGTTCTTGAACAAATGTTACAAACTGTTGAAACAAGGTTTAAGATGGAAGAAGCATAGCAAACGACTCGTTTTTGATCAATCTGAGATTCAACAACTGCCCGGTATGAATGGTAAGAACTTGGAGTATATCTTAGCACACGTCTTAATCGAACAGATCATTTTGCCCATCTTGCACACTGGTTGGGAAACGGGAGGCAAAAGTATAGCAGAGAAGGTAAGCACTTGAAGGTATTGATGTTCAGGTTGTCCTGAATAAGGCTGACATTCCTTTACCCGCTCTTGGGATATCTTTACTTGTTTGATTACCACAGATTGTCAAGGCTTGTCCATTTGGTCTACTTCCGGCCCGGATCTCTGAAGCGCTCCATAAGGGGCCACAAACGTGATATCACACAGTTTGAGGTCATAATGAAGTACGCGTGGAAACTCGGATTGCTGGATTGAGATCTTATCTACGTGTAGATTGTTGATACACATTGTATAGATGATTAACAAGATTTCAAAGATCACATAGCGAATTGTGTGACTCGTTTCAATCGAGCGCATTTAACTTCTACTCTTGCAATCAACACTATAAGAACTACTGGTATTTACATCCTTCACCTGCATATTTTGATCGAAATTTTCAGTGTTTTTTTTTATCAAATGGTGCTATGTGATAGAGACTGGTGGTCAACAATGTCTTTTCCAAGGTTCTTCCCAAAGATCTTCAAAACTGATGGCACCTTCAGCTGGTGGATTGAATGAGATATGTAGTATCTAAGGGCATGTTTATGTTGGTTCATGCGCATCTTGTATCACTCTTATCTGGATTTTCTGATATTCTTATGTTTGGATTTATCTATGAGATGCGCCTGACAGGATCGGGTGCATGGTCAACTCTTGACCTGGCTGTTAGTCCATGTAAAATGCGGAGATATCATCTCCCCTGTGTTCATCTCATTGATTGAAGATTGGGAATTGATACATCAACAAATGAAGTAAGAAAACATTTGATACATCCCCTGGAACGATGAAACACTCGGCATGCATGTACTAAGGGTAATGTAACACATCTCTGAAGGTGACAAGAATCAGAGGAGCATGGGTCATTGGTAGTGGAGCTCGGAAATAGACTAAGCATCGAGGTGTGAAACAGTGTTTGAAGATAGAATGTTATGAAAGGGTTTGAGGAGATTATCAGTATCAATATCTGCTCGCCGCACCCAGGTACGAACGACCAACCCAGCGGGACGCGAAGCCCAAAATTCAACAGTGGAACAGACGGGTTCTACCCTATGAGATACGATCGGCTCAAATCACTTGGTATAGACTGTGAAATGCATCTCGGAAGGCGTTGTATCTTTTATGCGACCTTTGTAAGCTTATGGTATATCACCTTGGCGGGTGGGTCACTAAATGAAGTGAGAGATGTAGAGATGTTGGAGCATGGAAGACTGACAGTAACACCGAAAACGCGTCAGTGACTTCCAAAACGTAATGATCGCTTTATAATCATCACATTTCGTTCTCGAGCTGATTAGTTTGACTCCTTGCCATTAAAATCGATGGCTAAAGAAATGATAAGTCCCGTGGACCATCATCTCTTGCAACAGGGCCATCTCGACACCTGGAGAGCCTTGAGGACAATAGATAGAGTAGTAAGACACAATAGGTCACCTAGTATTTATTGGGAAAGGACGCTAAAGTTGGGGCCCAAGCTTATGAAGATCAGCCCTTCTAAATCCCAGACAGAGAAGATGCACAGGAATGCTCTCGCATGGGCAAAATCTAAGCCTCACAGACAACTCGCCACTGTTACATACTACCTCATCGAAATCCTGAAGTCATATTCACCTCGAGATACTCACGAAGAGATCGAACGGATCGCAGAAGGAATATCTGACCCTTCCAAGTTCAATTACCCCTACAATTCGGGATACGCAAGGAAGAGGGTTTCGAAGTTCTTGGATGAAAAAATGTCCAAGATTGGTTTGCATCTATTGATGGAACGGCTAGGAAATGACTTTGATGTAGACCGTACAGTTATCCCAAACTCTTTAATCAATTCTCAAACATATCAGTGGAAGAAAGAAATACCTCAAGCAGACCAGGTTGTATATGCTAAACATTACAAACGGTACATGAAGATGATTGAGATACTTGATAAACTCGCCACTGCAGGTATTGAGAACAGAGCGGTTATTCGGACAGTCAATACAAAGACCCCTCGGCTCGTCGCAAGGAATACCTTCAAAAAATCCTCTTTCCAACCCCGCACTACCCATAGGTATTTGATCAACAAATCACCATTTAATCGGTCCAAGCCCCTGCAAATGCCCAATTTTGGATACCCGGACGAGATTGATGGCAAAAGCTCTGCTAGCATTCAAGCCACAGTTAACGAGCTTTGGAAAACCTCTGGTCAAGACGATATCAGCCTTGCCACCAGATTGTTCATCAAGCCAAGTAGTATTCCGGAGGATATAGTCTTTTGTCCAGAGAGGTTGAGACATACGCGTGGTTATCGTGCAATCAACGCCAAGGAGAAGTACCCGACGACCGACCCGAGGTATACGGCAATGTGGAATCGCGTTGAAAGGACTGTCAGGTATACGATGGACATCGACGAGCAAAATCCTGAAGAACGATTGATATTTTGGCGAATGTTAGGCTCAGCATTCCTAGCTGCAGCAAAGGATCCCGATTTCACACCAAATAAATTTGTAAGACAAGTAGAAAATACTGTCATGTTTTATATGCTGCTCAGAAGGATCGGAAAAGCTCTTGAGGAGGCGGTAGAGATCAATTTCCCTACACCCCCACCTGAGGGCCGAGTGACAAGATCGCAGTATATGATGTACTATTGGACTTTGGTATCATACAAAACAACTGGCAAGCTGAATAAAAGGGAAATAACTACGCAGATGATGCAGTTCGAGCTCGGCCGAGTCTATATAAATCATTTACTTGCCTCACAAAAGTTGAAAGACTTGTACGACCGGATTCGATCGTCTCGGACAGACAGCCCAGAGGAATTGACCGTTTTGGATCGAGCGGAAGAAGAGATGTTCCCTCGTTATAGCACAGTGAAAGAGGTTGAAAGACGCCTAAGCGGACGACAAAGAAATCCCCAAGCGGTTCGCAGTTCATTGAGCAATGACAAACTTGAAACTCTGCAACATGCTTCCGAGAGCTCGCCTTCTGCTCGAAAAACCACTCCATACTCCATTCAAAACATAAACAGCGATTTCCAAACTGTTCGCAGGTCACCCAGGAGGGGTACCAATGATAAACTGAAGACTCTACAACAGCCTTCCAAGAGCTCGTCTTCTTTCCAAAAAACCACTTCATATTCCAATCAAAACACAAACAGGGATTTACAAAGTGTTCGCAGGTCATCGAGGACGGGCGCCAAGGACAAATTGAAAACTCTGCAACAGGCTTCCGAGAGCTCGTCTTCTGTTCGAAAAACCACTTCATATCCCAATGAGTATATAGACATGCTGAACTTCAATATACCTAGGAAGAAGTCTAGCCGATATCCGCACTCCATGACACCCGTGAACGGCGACACAATATCTCACATAGTCTTACAACCCTCCGCCCAGAGACAATCGATTCTGGATCATGTAGTGGGTTCAGATGGAGATATACCTGTGAGTTTGAATAAAAGACCAAGGACTGAATCTGCTGTCATTTCTTCGTCGGAGAATCGTGGGAGTCACATTCTCACACAAGATGCTGGCCCCACAACGCCCTCCATGGATGGAATACAAAACACACCTCAGCACCAGCATTCTGCGTATGAAGAACCCAACCAGGAATCGATGGCAGATGGTGAGACGAGATTATCAAGTCAGCTGCTCGTTGAAAATATTGGTGTGGAAGCTGACCAAATTAAGAGTTTCTACTTCAATCCAGAACTACCATCATCAATCCCACGAGGTTCTGGAGAAATATACAAGCCAAGTAGCCACCATACCCAGTCCTTGGATCTAAACGGACCGCCGGAAGATTCCTCAGGTGACAACGATGTTGTTATGATGCTTCCCGATTTGAACGAACCTTTGGAGCCAGCTTTGTCACATATGCAGAACAACGCTCCCAATATGCCAACATACTTTCACCCATCACTCTTTCAACAGCAGGCAAGTGATGGTCCAGATGTACCTGCACATGATACCTTCTCACCACAAGTCAGTAGCCGGGAAGAAATACCAGATCTCAATTTATGATTCGGCTTCGGTCTAACCAATGACGTACATACATACATCTTGTCTTCTATGTCTTCACATGTGCTTAATTGAGAAATCCGACTTTGTTGATGCAGTTTAAGGGGTCTTCGAAGCCTCTGTTTCATTTCAAAGTCCAGTTCATGGAATCAGAGTCAATGTTATGGCTACCTGTGTCAGACATTCAGGCCTGTTACCCACTTTTACACGATTTCCTGCACATCGTTCCGGGCATGGCTGGCTACTGTGCGGGGGCATTGGCCTACAGGTGCTCTTTGTATCAAAAATGATATTTTCGCAGGATAAGACAATGATACAAAATAGGTCACAAAACTCGAATTTAGACAACAAGAAGTGACAAAAATGACAAATTGCTAGGTTGCAACAGCAGCTAAGAAAAGTAAAAAAACGGTAAAAAGAGTGGCACAGAAAACAATCGCGTGTCAGAAATTGAAGCAATTTCACCTGGGAATCATTTTCACACAAACGAAGGGAATTTTTTTACAAGCTTTCAAAAAACAGCTTGATCAGAGTAGTCGTAAGGTGTATTCCGAAACCAATGTAGCACTTCCCTGTATAGAGGAAATTTTTTAGCATGTCATCTTGCTGTAAGGCCTGGGAATGAGACTGGCACTTACTTTGAATGGCTCAATTCCACTACCTACGGTTGCGATGAACTCATCAGGGTCGAGTCCAAATTGGGTCAACCCTTTTTCTGTAGATCATAAGTTGAAGACATTTTTTGTGGGATTTTTTCGTCAGACATTGAAACGTGCTTTTTGAGTGAAGAAAAAGCATGACTCACGGAGAAGAGGCTTAAGATCACCGTTGAAGTTGCGATATGCTTTTCCACCAACCGGAACTAAAGAAATGACCGGAATGCCACCAACGACACCTTTCCAGACATCGAACTCGTACCTCGATCCAATGGATACGGTCTTGCCGGTCTTGGCGCCTGCCGGTGCTGCGCCTCCTTTGGCGACCAACCAAATCTGAAAGAAAGAAAGAAGCCAGTGAGTATCGATGGATGTGGCGGCGGTATGAGTCTGATTTCAAAGAAGATAGACGAGAAGCGTACCATGATCTCATGTGAAGCACATCCTCCTCCTTGGCCTGAGCAGGTACCGGACTTGGATGTGAAGATGTCGTAGGACTAACATAATCCACATGTCAGCGTGGTCATTGTGCAAAGTTGTGTTTTCAAAACTCACCACATCGGCCACCAGATTAGGAGATTCTGCCTTCAAAGACCAAGTCCAGGCTGTCAAGAAGGTCTTCAGGGCAGATATTTGGATCGATTTACCCGCCCAACCAACGTTGGAGTCTTTGTAGGTCAAAATCAATATTCGACTATCAGTTGGGGAAAAGATATGAAGGGGGCACTGAAAACACTAACAAGATTTGACTTGATTGTCCAGGCTCGGGTCAGTTGAAGTGAAAGCAAGCGATGTGCTCCAGTTGATTTTCCCAGCTCTGTACGAGTGACATTTCACACTTTGTTTGCTGCCTCCAGCCGCGGATTGAGCTGAGACAAATTTGGAGAGCACAAGCATTGGTGCATGTTGCGTGGGAATGGAAAAGAGTGTAACATTGTGCTATGAGAGGGAATGATGACTAACCCGACCAGACGTTGTTGTAGACGGTTAACCTCTCTGCAACCTGGTCCTTGTCAAAAGATGGCTTTCCGACGCTCCAATCCATGTCTTTCGAACATCCGTTTGGCGTCACCGGGCCCATGGTCTGTCTGATCTGGGCATCCTGGTTTATTGATTGAGGAGAGTCCACAGGGGATCCTGTCACCTTGAATGTTCCATCAAACGCGAGAGCAGCAAGAAGTAATATGGTAGTGTAGTGAATCATTTTGATAAGATTTAAATGTTTGTTGGTCAGAATTTTGGTCAGGGAGTGGAATGCCAGAAGAATAAAGACAGAAAAAGGATAAAACACAAGAGCGACTAAGCGTTCTGAAGCAAATTCACGTATCCACAAGCTAAGCCTGAATGGGATAATAAGAAGGATGGAAAAGAAAGCTTGGATGGCGAAAGAATTGTCCCCGATGGAAGGTTATAAGGGTGATGACTTTGCGGTCCGGCGGTAAATGCAGCAAATGTGCAATGGCCGTCTTCGCCAAGTTAGTAAATCATTTCAGGGTCGGAGCCAATCATCGCCTGTTGTTGTCGTGAGAGTAAGTCAGGGTCACAGATATGCGAGAAATACGACTTGGAGACGGCTCTAAGCGACCCAAGGCAAGGGAAGGTGGAATGAGAGGGTAAGTATTGAAGTTCGAGGGTCTGAAGTCCCCGTTCTCAACTGATGTAAGATTGTATCACGTTTGATTCGGTACCAAAAGCCGTATTACGTTTGCACATGCCACACCAAAGGTCTGTCATCTCTTGAGTCTCATCATTTCGGCAATGCATGCAATGAAGCCATGACGAATTCACTCGGCACATCTAGGACACGGTATGTGATAGATTGAGATGAGTTTGCTCGGCATATATATATGACACCGTACGCAACAGATTTGGGGAGGATGACCTCGACTCCTCAGCCTAACCTGGGCTTCTTAGCCATCCCTTAATTCATTCTTGGTATGATTGCCAAAATTGTCGACCGCCAACTCTCCTGTGGCATGTCACAGGGATTCGGTGGCAAATGCGTTGGGGTCCCGTTGTTGTGCCAATATAGGCACGGACGTGAATGCCGAGTACTAGCCCTTAAGTCTGATGATCACCAAAAGCATTCCTCACAGTTTCCCATCTGAAACTCCCTGAGCACCGAGGAATTGGAGCTGTCCGCGAAATATCCTCATGAGGGTTCGAGGATAAATTTGTACATGCCTGCCTCCCACTTGGATGTAGTGGATCTATGATACAAGAGTCGTTAGAGCTTTGGCGATTGTCACTGGATCATCTCAATTGTGTGCTATTTAGCGAGTGTCACAATCCAAACCATTTTCCAAGACCCTGATCAAAGAAGGGTTTGAAGAATGTGTAACACCTTGTTCTGTACCTGGAGCTCTTTTTCAATGGCTGAGCATATCTTGATCAACGGTTCTTAGCGCGCTTTGTTGCGCGATTCTGACCTTCTCACCTCTACCTCAAGCCTGCCCCGGGAAAGCTCCAAATCATGCGATTTGAATCTCGAAAAAATGCTTGGTTACACCCTCTCCACCCCACAGCCTTTGACACTCACCTGTCTTTTCACCCAGTAACAAGATTTTGACAAGCTCGTTACAAAGATATGCAACACTTTTATCACACAGAATGATTGTCAAAGTCATCAAGGTTGTGAAAATGCCTGAACACGTTGAAGGAGGATACAAAAATGTATGTACATGCCTATACACTACACTCGAGCCTTCATTAAAGAGACATCTTGGTGTCCCCTCTTAACCACCAAACACACTATCATCTTCGTATTCCCCACAAAAAGCATTCATTTGCCGCATGAAATCCTATGAAATCCCTTCAATTCTTAAAGATAATCTGGCCAAGTGAATATCGAAGCGACGTTTCCATTCATCGAAGTTGGTGTCCTATTAACTAAGTGGAATAAGTAGCATGGAATAGGAAAAACAACAAGCTGAGAACACGGAGCATTTCACGAACTAACTGTCTAAACGAAAGATACTTGTCAGCTTTCGATTCACCGACAGTTCCCCAACGATCCTATTAACAACGAGAATGGGCCCCAACGATTTTGTTACTTCATGGGATGGAATAGACGATAGCGGTCTCTTTCGATCGCACCCAGCTCCATTATTCCCAATCTGCGTTGTTCCTAGTATTCGTGTCCACAGTCGAAGAATCACCCTTTCAACATCATTCTCATACATTCCTATCTCAGTGATTCGCCCTAGCCTAGTGTTTCAGCCTTGTTGTTTGTCTTTTCTTCGCATATTTAAAATTTTTTTTTAAGAAGTAGATGGCCACAAATTGGGCAAATCATAATCGAGATGTTACAAATACATTACAAGCTCTGTTGGAAGCGTATGATACAGGAGGCGGTAGCAATGAGTTCGACATGCAAAATCTTAGAACACAGTTTGCGAAGATCATACCATACACCCATCCACATTTTCACCGGCATTTCTCCTTATTCGCAACGGAAGCAATTGCAATGGACCTCAGAGCGAATAGATTTTGTTATCCCATTGGAGGGTTTCCGCCAGACGCCAGCAAGCCGATCGAAGATACAGTACCTTACATCCAGCCTACCCAACTTCTACAATCAGTTCAAGCAATCGGTCAAGCCAACGACGAAGGCGGAGTTGAAGGAGATGGACACGAGAGAAGAGGAGAAGATCCGAATCAAAGAGGTCCACAGGAGCAGCAAGGAGGAAGAGAAGAGCAAGGTAGAGGAGGGGGTGAAGAGGTGGAAGTCAGGAGAGATGAAATCAGAGAGGAGGAGGATAATATCAGCAGAGGAAGAAAGAGAGCACGAGATGATAGAGAAAGTAGTTCATCTAGCGATAGTTCAGATTCAGTCAGAACAAGAAGCAAAAACAATCACATATTTTCATTCGTCAAAAATAAGAAAGCAGAAGATGAACCTTTACCTCAAGAAGCAAAAGAAATCAATAAACTCATTAAAGAATATAGAGACAACAATATTCATGACGCAGTTCTATATTTTTGTTGGGAATCAGGAAAAAATCATAACTTTCCCGATGCGCTCGTACAAGATCTTCTACAATACAAATTTATCGATCTGGAAAAAATCAATGCCGGTCCTAACACTCCAAATTTCAGTATTGCTTCAAAGTCAAAAGAAGGAGATCCGGCAGCAAAGATCAAACCTAAACCATTCAAGGAAGCTACGGAATGGAGAGACGCAGTCTCATACCTCATTGACTCTCTCAGTCTGGCTTTTGTGAGTACCTAACTTACATAGTCGATACAGTGGCTATACCACGATACATACAAAATTGACTGATACATTTTTGGATGCGCTTGTTCTTTTATCTAAAACAGAACTGCGCTGAAGAATCGTTCAGAAAATACGATAAACACTTGCGGGTTATGGAAAGGACTTTTCGTGAAAGAGTCAGTTTTCTTACCCTTATACCAAGTTTCCTTATAAGGAATTATAAAATTTTTATAAATATACAAGTCAATATACTGATTTTCATATATGTGGACTTGCCTTTTGCACGGGTGTCGTCATCTTGGTTCACAGGGTAACTGGAGAGACGTTATACCGTATGATATCGCCCTGCGACAAGCGTTTGCGACTAGACGACACTTGTCGTTTGCCGATTTCGCGGGAGATGAATTGTCTCATCTTAAGCACATGGCATTGGCTGATAGAAGTTACTCGAAAGACTCAAGTTACTCGTCTAAAGCTAGCAACTCAAACTCTTCATATACGTCAAAGTATACTTCATCACACTCTAAGCACGACAAAAAGCCAAAAGTCGATAATCCATGGGCCGGTAAAGTCAAAGACACAAAATCTCTTCCTCGCAATCAACAGATATGCGGCGGGTGGAACCTCAAAAAATGCAATGATGCCAAGTGCCCCGCGGGCAGGATACACGGGATGTGTGACCATGTCGATTGCCACGACTCTCATCGGAGGATCACTCATGCATCTGACTGAAGACGACCAAAACTCCATACCTTTCGACATCGACCGGAGGACCAAAGAATGGCTGTCGAAGGAGTTGACAAACGATGAGTTTGGCGTTAGGAAATACAAGAGAGGATACGAATGGGACTGGACTGGAGCTAAAGGTTATTCAAATGCTATAGATTCTAGTTTGACAGCAGCGCCTCTAGATGCACCACCTCATATTGATTTAGACCCTCAAGCAAAATACGCACTTTCTCAATACCCCGAAATGTTCGCCATCAAAAGTCCTATAGATGTCAAAATGTTTGAATTCCTTCTTACCGACCACCCAAATCAGCCGTTTGTAAAGTCAGTAGTGAGAGGCTTGAAACATGGGTTCTGGCCAATGAGTGATATACCGCCAGAGAAGACAGTTTTTGTCAAAAACCACGGAGTCTGCAACGCTCACCCGGAATTACTAGTCAAAGCACGGGATGAAGAAGTAGCAGCAGAAAGATATTCACCAGGTTTCTACACCCTTCTACCAGGAATGAAAGTATCTCCTCTCCTTCTCGTAGAAAAGAAAGGTTCATCAAAAATGCGGGTGTGTACGGATATGAGTTTTGGGAAACCATCCCTGAACGACTTCATATGTAAAGAGAAAATTAAGGTCTCTTTTGATTCACTCATTTCATTTGCACCTTATATGGTAGAAATGGCCAAGAAAGGAATCAAACTAGTCATTTGGAAATCCGACGTACAAAACGCATACCGGATAATTGCGATGGCTTTAGCTTGGCAGATGAGGCAAGTAGTCAAAGTTGGAGATACATTTCATGTGGATAGATGTGTGAATTTTGGATCCGCGGCTTCGCCCAAGCTGTGGTGTTCTTTCTTTTCGTTAGTATTATGGATAGCACGAACCAGGTTAAATCTTACTCGCATCAACAACTTGATGGATGACACATGGGGGGTATGTCCAGCAAATTCAATAGTGGAATTCAAGGGTCACTCGATTCCTTTTGATCAAGCGAAGCTACTCCTCCTTTTCGATCTACTCAATATACCATGGGAGTGGAAAAAGCAGCTTCATGGCGAAGAGCTCGAGATCATTGGACATCTAGTCAAAGCAAATGATCTATCATTCACTCTAACTCCAGAAAAGAAGTCGGATCTTGTGTCATCTCTCCAACATTTCACTTCCTCTAAATCAAAGACGCTTCGGGAGTGGCAATCTATGCTGGGTTGGGCTTCATGGGGTTTAAACTCGTTCCCGTTAGGTCGCTGGTCCCTACAATCCTCGTGGGAGAAGATTAGTGGGAAACTTCACAAGTCTCTGATAGTACCTCATAACAAGAAAATCCAAGATGATCTGCGGTGGCTAGCAAGCGAGCTAGAGAAATCCGATGGTAATCTATTTCTAGAATCGTGTGTGTGGGCAATACCCGATGCAGATTTTATTTGCACAGCAGACGCATGTCCTTTTGGAATAGGAATGTGGTTACCAAACTCAAGAGAAGGGTTTTACGCTCCTCTATCCCTTCCATCAAGGGACATATTTTGGGCTGAACTAGCAGCTACTGGACATGGTATACTGTTAGGTATTCAGCGTGGAGCTAAGAAAATCCTAATCTGTTCAGATTCCTCAAATGTTTGTGATCTTTTCTTATCACATCGGCCAGTAGAGAAAGTCCGCGATCTATTCCAAGCATTGATCAGGAAGATTATCGACACAAAGGTGGATGTCCGGGTATGTCATTTACCCGGCAAGAAGAACATCTTCGCGGATGCGCTTTCACGCGGCTTAACTTCAGTGGTTTTTGAAGAATCTCCAGCTGCTAAGGTTTACGAGATGGTTGACGCTTTTAAAGAACTACCTCATGGGGGGTTTCCCTATGATCACAATCGACATGTCATTCCCCTCCCGAAAACAATTTCTTCTCGAAATCGCGGAGTCAGACGCCAATAGAGCTTTAGCAGCGTCAACAAAAGCCAAATATAGATCGGCAGTCATCTCTTTCTTATCTTTCTGCCGAAAAGTAAACTATCCACCTATCCCGACTGTAAATTCATTATCTTCTTTCATTTCTTACTCCTGTCGTCGAATCAGCCATCGCACTGGCAAACCACTATCACCAAGATCAGTCGAAGCATACTTGTCCGGCATAGCATCATCTTTCCACAAACTTGTCCCCAACATCTCACTGATCACAAATCACCCCGATGTCAGGAGAGTACTAAAGGGGTGTAAATCCCAGTTTTCACTACCGATAGTTCGAAAAGAACACCTTTCAATCACAGATCTCATTCTAGTTTCAGATTCTTCACCTTCAGATCTCGACTCTCTCCTTTTCTCGGCCATGCTTATAGTGGGTTTTCACGCACTTCACAGACTGGGCGAAATTACTATACCGGATGATCGCCGTCTCCGAGACAACAGGAAGATAATATCTCGTTTATCACTTGACGTTTCGAATTGCGGAGAATTCATCAGATATACTTTACCCTACCACAAAGGCGACCCGTTTTTCTTAGGCTCTACTGTCATCTTAGGAAAATGCCAAATCAGGGGAGCGTGCCCGGTAAAAGCGCTTCTATCCTACCTCAGAGTTCGAGACGAAGCTTTCATCACTTCACCTTTACTATTTATTACCAGCAAAGGATCCCCGCCAACTAGATCTTGGTTTCTCAAACGTTTCCACCGCTTCTTTTCAAAAGATAAATCCGGCCACTCGATGAGATCGGGGGGCGCTTCTGCGTTGGCTCAAGCAGGTCTGCCACAAGAACACATTCAAGACATCGGGAGATGGTCCTCAGAAGCGTTCAAAACATACATTCGTGATCATCCAATCATGCGACTACCCCTACATAGACAGTTCCCTCTATCGCTCGACGGCCACCTGGGAGCAGGGGTAACGTTCGGTAACGCAAACCGCCGATAATGTTTGGGTTTGATAGTAAGTTTTTTGTTCAGGAAATTCCCTCTGCCGGTTCCTTGAACAATATACGGGTGAACACATCCTCCCCCGTCGATTCAAATTCTCTATGCGAGACATCAGGGGGAGCCATGTCCTCTCCACATTTGCTAGAACAGTATTGTCTGGAAGAATGACATCATACTGACAATTCTATTTGCCTCCATCACCAGTCTTGTTTTTTAACCATCACCATTCTACCAGTAGGCGGGCGGCAAATAGGGGTCTTACGTTTTGTTCTCTTTACAACACCTCGGTGTTTTTTCCTTACCTCAACTTTACACGGCAATTCAAAAGACCTCGTTTGTGCGTGCCGCTTCGCGTCACCACTCCGCGTACACATCACTGTCCCAGAGAGTGGC
>MWRL01029102.1:0-12418 GCA_002157085.1 Melampsora occidentalis | reverse complement strand
TTCTGGACCCTCAACTTCGACTGCCAAACGTTCACGCACTACTGGAACGAAATTAGTGGCGGACTCGATCACTCAAGCTGTTGAGAGAGTTGTAGACTTAGATGAAAAGTATGAAAGTGATAAGGTTGCTATCGCCAGAATTAAATCCGAACAACATCCAATGCAACAAGAGGCAATGGCTATCTTCAATAAGGAATGTGGCAAGAAGTTGAAGCCTCATCACATCATCAAAGTAGCTGATGAATTAAAAAAAGATGATACAGCATCTTTTTTCTATCATATGGATGCTGCTTATAGATGGGACTGGTTAAAAAATCAAGCTGGTGTTTTGAAAGAGTATCAAGAGGTAGAAGATGTGGCTGAAGAGGCTGAGGAGTGAAATTACTGGCTGTTTTGTTCTCATTTCCATTTATCTTCTATTTTCTCACTTTATTCTATCTTACTACTAGACTTTATTTCATTTGTTCTGTGTTTTCATTTTGTTTTGTGTGTTGCTCAACTCAATAAAGTATATATTGAAGTAATCAAATCAAACGTTTGTGGCTCTATTGATAACGAGTACAATGAGATGAATCAAAGAAAAAAAACAAATACAAACAAACGATTATGAGATGAATCAAAGGAATGAGAACAATGAGAACAAACAGATCATCTAGATCTAGACTCTAGGCACGCCTACGCCCCACTGGTACATTCACATAATCATCAAACATCCACTCGGCGAGGTGGTCTTGCTGTTGAGAAGCCTGAGTTCGTTGAGTGGAATTTGGCTCAACCCAGTCAGGTTTGCCATTACCGGTCATCCTCATCTCTAATCTCTCCTTAAGCATGTATTCATCGTAAAATTCGTCTTTGCCAGATTTGATGTGTATGATATTGTTTAAAACAGCAAGCAATGACAATCATCACTTGAGTTTTGTACGGATAGGAGGGCATCATTGCCAGGATAGGGAATCGCATCTTTGAAACTCCAAATATACGTTCAATGACTATTTGGAGTGCTGAATGTCGATGGTTATAGAGTTCTTTGGGGTCTTGTGGTGTTAAACCAGAGTTCTTCCACTCTTGAAGGTGGTATCGCACACATTGGTAAGGTGTCAAGAAGCCTGGTACGTTGGCATATCCAGCGTTGGCAACATAGAAATGATCTGAATGAAGAAACAAGTCAGTTCAATTGTATTCTAATGCATATTAAACCTGTTTAGACCTGTTCTTCTCACCTTCTGGAACAACAAAACGCTGTTCTTCAAGCGCTCGATGAAGAACACAAGCGTCGGCATGCGAACCCTCCAGACCAGCATAAACGAAGGTAAACATCATGCCAAAAGAGCAACCGGCCAATACATTTTGTGTGAGTAATCCCTTGCAATTTCAATGGGCTGGACGACGATTAACGGGAGCAATGCAAGGGGTGTGGTGACCGGAACGTTGAAAGCGCTCCCCAGCGACTTGATTGGAGCCGGAATTGCCAATGATATAGAGAAATATCAATACCTGCTCCTCGGCTGTCACACTGCGCTTTTGGTGGCTGATAAGCTTGCCTTCAAGGGCTTTCATCAAGCCCTTGAAAGCAAGCTTATCCATACGGCAAATTTCTCAAAACCGGACGTCACTAGCCTCAAGAAACTCGTGAGTATACTGATTGCCATGGAGTTTTGAGGTTTGACAAGGTTTTTTGTCGCTAGTGATTGAATCTAAAAAGTTCTTTCCTGTCTTGATTATGACCTTAAGCAGGTCTACTGCGGGTTGAAATGATGCTGATGATGAGTCGAAGTCAGAGTTGGATGAAAAGGTCATAATGGCAGTGTTCTACTTTAGAGGGGAGGAGTTTGGGACGGAAAGGTAATCTTGGACTGAAAACCATCCTTAATGATCACCTAACCAAACACTTCATTAAAGCAATTTCCTTAATTTCTTTGAAATTATTGATTTTAATTTTTTTTGAGACAAAAGGCTTTTCTACATGAAGAAAAGCAGTCACCCAGAACGTGATTTCACAAAATCGCGGCTAAGTGAACACGGCCTTAGGTTTCCACAACAAGGCTTTTCAAGAGCGGGAATAAGTCAGGTGACCCAGGAGGGCACAATTACTTGAGGAAGATATTGATTAAGATGTTGAGCTGTAGCTGGGTCCAAAACAGCCTCAGCAGGATCCTCAGGCTCAAGCCACTCTCCAGCCCACCCTTGTTGTTTGAAGTTGGGATCATCAGAAGGAGGTTTGGTGTTTGCCATGTCTGGGCGGCCCTTGCTTGTTGACAAGCGCACATCAACTCCCTTTGAGTGTTTCTTTGATTTTCAATATCATCTGAGTGTTGTTTGCCAGATCATTCAAGAGGCCACAAGTACCCTGTACATTGTGCCGTAAGACATCCAAATCTGTGTCTTGTACCTCATTCATGGCCCAGAATCTTTGGCAGTGAAAATTCAACAATCGAAGCAGTAGATTGTGCATTGAATCTACAACCTGGAAATCTATCAGCCACCAGTATTCAAGCTTGTTTAGGACAGAGTATTGGATGTTCTATTTGTTCTTCAGATATCAAATCACCTTCAGTAGGATCTTCCGCGTCATGAAAAGCAAAGGCAAACCCTCTATGATCCTTAACAGTCTGTTTAGACCAGGATTCTTGATTAAAATTTTCAATTTGATCCTTGGTGAGATGACAGAACAAACAAAAGTTATGGGCGCTTTAACTTGCAAACCCTAAACTTCCGTGCAAAGCTGGCAGATTGGCTATGAAGGGTAGCAGTGCTGTGTGAATATGTCAACCACTTGGATGAGACAAAGTTTCACTTAGATAGATGCCTTCATGCCATAAAGACTTGAGTTGAACAATGACTGGGAAGAGTATGTGATTCATTCTTTCTAGTGACGGCTCCTTGGCTCAAAAGGCAGTGTGAGGCAGATCAAAGCTATAAATGTAATGGAGGCCTTGCGGCCACTGATCTTATTGCCATAAGGGTTTATCCCATCTACAAACATTCCAAATGTTAGAATTCCACTTGAGGCTGTATATCGGACACCATTTCAATCTTTAAAGCTCTTCCAGGCATAAGACTTGTGTTTATCAACAAAATTGTTGCTGTTCTTGTAATGTTTACGTGATATAATTAATATTTTCAGGAGCTTCTCCAATTTCAGGGCAAGCAATAAATCAAGTGATTCATGCTTTGAGGTCTTGAACAGCATATGTGTGGACTGTTATTCAGCTGTCTGCTTGAAAAAGTCTCTGTGAGCAAGTGTTATCTTTGTCAAGTTCTTTGTTGAGTGAAGTCAGATTAGCTTCCGTAGACTGTTCAAGAGAGAATAAGACGGGGACTTCATCCAGACGGTAGGTGCATCTTGGACGGGTATGGCCAACATGGTATAGAGCAAAGCAAGCAGGGCCAAAGTTGAAAATAATAAGCTTTGCATTGAGTTGGAACTTTAACAGAAAATCACCAGCTTCACAGAATTGGAGAGCAGCTTGCGGTACTGAGGGTTGCAAGCAATGCACAGTACCGCAGACCTGCCCCCATCTGTCAGTGTCTGACCGGTCTGAGCCTACCCTTTCTGACAGGCCATGATAAAAACCTGTGAGATACCAACTACATTGCGTATTACCTTGCAGTCAATATCTCAACTACAATAAGGGCACATCCACCTATCTGGTACAATGCCATTATGGCTATCATTGGCCATTCTGACCACTTGTCAAAGAAAATAAAAAGAAAGGCCAACAGGACAATTCCCATCTTATAAAGCCCACACAGACCCCAAGAGCTTAGCAAACAAAACTGGGCTGCTTACTCACCCACAAATGTGGAAGTAGATATCACAACATATTTGAACAAGAGGGAAGCCCATCACAACAAGCACGCACCAAGCAGACGGCAATACAACAATGCCCCTGCCAATTTCAGCCTGAGTGTTGGTCAAAATTACTTGTAACACCCAGGACAGGAACACCCAAGAACGTGTGCACGTGCGTACATTGTATAAAGTGCCTCCGATTTAGAAAAGGATTTAGGATGTATCCATTACCATAACATTCTTTCTTTAACTAATATTTATTTACTGCTATTCACGGCTATCATTTCACAATCTCAAACTTATTAATTCATCATCATCATTGCTACACTTGTCTTTTCATTGTTTTCACCAATTTATCAATCCCTTCAACAATCACAACATGTTTGTCAAAGACTTAATGCACAAGCTAGCCAGAACTACACTTGTGGTTTACGACACCCTCACGCTCTTCCAGCTGAAGCAATTTTCTGCCCTTGCGGGTGACTTTTTGAGAAAAATGGACAAGAGCTATGGATCAACTCTGGAAGAGGGTCCCCTCAAACTGTTAGCTCACTGGCTTGACCCAACTCAGTCACATACCGCATGGGCTCAACTGTGGTTTTTGGCTTTTGAAGACCTTCATTATGCTATTATAACAACTCCAACTTTTACCGCCACGGCATTCCTACTGCCTCACAACCACACGCAATCATTGTCCTGGAGCACACTTTCAGCCCTCCCACTGATGTGTGTATGACATGCATTTCCATCAACAACAAACCCCTCCCACTTAGAATGTGGCGTCAAATATACAGATATTTGTACGATATTGGTGGGGTCAAATCTCTTCAATACTTCACTGGGTGTAGTAAGTAAATGCAGATCATTAGAAAACAACTTACGGAACATGTTCTGACAATGATATATTTGTAAACTACATCCCAGACTGCAATTTGACTTATACACCCTGCTATGCTTGCCGTGATGGAGGCAGAGAATACTACACTGCTGCTGAAGGACAACAGCATGATGATTTCCAAGTGACCCAACACTATGTCATGACCCACAAGTTAGTGGATTACTTCAACCATCTCCAGATGCTTGGAAAGTACGTCCATTATTTTCTCTTTGAATCCTTTACATTTTGTTTTTGATTGTACAATCTTATTTCTTTCATTGACGTACCCAAGTATTAGTATACAGTTTAGTTGACCCTTACAATTGCACACACACACCTTTCGACTCCACCCACCCCAACGATTTTCAAAATCCTTGATTCACTTGATCAATGAGTCAACGTGTTCACTCTCTTGGTCTTGATATTCACCAACTCATGCTTCCCTACAATAAGCACAATTTGCAATTGAGAGGTGACACAAGCGGGAACGATGATCATAGATTCTTCAGTGCTATGCAGAACGTTACCAAATGGCTCAAACATGAAGGCTCCAACTTTTCGTCACACATCTGCACCATTTGTAAAGAGGTTGAGCCAATACCTGGCACTGAAGAAGCCAAATGTAAGTACAAATGTGTGACTTGATTGTATCACACCTTTTTGTAACTTACTGCCACTACATGAAATTTAATGTATTCCGTACGGATTTCAAAAATGATGTTGGTACAAAAATGTAGATCACAAATTACTGAATTAATTTGATTACACAAATAATGTGAGTAGAGATGACTAAAAATACAATTGTAACACAAGAAACATGCCAGTAAAGCATATGGGGAACAAGGATCCTGGCAGTGTTGTATTTGAATTGCTCACATATCTCAAAAGTGCCTTTTCAGTTTTGTGTGAGTCACTTGTTGTGTCACACTTTGAAGGCTGATTGATAATACTATTCACACAACAGCGCATGTGATGAGTTCAAATATTATGTAATCAACTTGTTTGATCAACTACAAGAGCAGCTGATGAGGCAAAAGACTTCCTCATTAGTATGAGACACCTTTGTCTCCAGCAGTACTACTTACTGCAGCCTGATTCCAATTGTTGCCACACATGCTTCAACTCATCAAATTAATCCAAAACATTCTCTTACGGATTTGTTCAGATTCGTGCAGATCAAGTCAGACTTCATAGAAGTTCCTTTAATGGATGGTTTTTATTTCAGATGGCCAATAAATTCTACAGGGTTTGAGTCACTTCCTTCACACCCTTCTTTGAATTCTCTTCCATATCTATCAGCTACTAATCCAATCTATTCTTGTCAGCTTTCTTCCTCCTCCCTTTTGAAAGGGAATCTAAGTGTATGTATCTCGTACTCGCATTCTGTTCAAACCGATATCATCATCCTCATCATAATCTACTTGCTCTATAACATTTTGATAGACGCAGACATGCCTGCGGTTTTTGACCCATGCTCTGTAGGTGTAAACAGGCAAATGATGATTGATTGGATGCATATAAATCATCCAATGACTCCATTGAAACCAAGAATTAGCTTGGATGAACTTGCGGAAAAAGTGCAAAAAGCGCAGCCTTCATGTAAGTGTTTGTACTCAAATTCTCTAGTTTATTCAAAAAGAAAACTTGATGATGACTGTGGTTGATGAAGATCTTTATCTTTGGCATCATACCCTACTGCATAGTTTTCCCAGATCCCACTAGCAATGCTCCAGCGTTGAACCTCGCAACTGCAGACGAGAAGATCACAGATCACTCACCCACCACAAATTTTAAGCAGCCCAGTGCTTCTTACCTTGAAGCCGGCAAATCTCATCATCCACAAGCTCAGACCCTGGAAGCGCTCCAGAAAACGGTACCAGTACCACAATCATCCTTTGTTTGAAAGCGGCCTGTGCAACTAGAAGGCAAGGGTGAACACGGGCCAAGTGGGAAGCAGGCCAAAATTGGAGGTACAGCCGCTAATGATCCCAGATCTATGCTTACAATTGAACTGACGTGACACCTCTTTTCAGAAATCAAGGCATTGCGCGCACGCAAGAGCAGTGCTACGCATTCAAAAAAGAAAGTGGGTTGTCTTTCAATTTTGAATCCTCATCTCCAATTATGTAGACTGAACTGCATTGAATTCTCCGTACTAAGAGTTCACAGCTCTCCCCAAAGGTTAAGGAAGAAAACAAAGGTACATCCCACTTGCCTCAATTTCAAAGCGCAATGAAGAAAAGTGCAGATAGCAAGTTTGAGCAATTGCAAGATGATTTGGTCACACCAAATTTCAGTCACGGGATGTCGAGTACTAGCTTAAGCTTGCAGCCAAAGACTAAACCCAAGATTTGCATCCCATCTAAGCCCAAACTTGCCAAAGTCAATGAGGCAGTGGACTTAATTGATTTCTTCGACACAGAAGTCTTGGACACTGGGAATCTAGGTGAGAATCTTTCATTTTCAGTATCTTTGAAGGCTTGATATTGATAGATCAACATCATGTCTTTCCAGTGTTGCCAAGGATATTGCACCAATCTCTTTTGACCCATTGCCATTAAATCCAAGCGCAGCTGAACCCACAAAAAAGTTGGGAGTTGACATCTTTCTGGAAGAAAGAATTCGTGAAGAACGCAGTGAGTTTGTGTTAAAGCCAGAAGAACCCAACTTAGATTCTAATGTGGACATCTTTTACAGTCTGTGTGCTTGAGGTTTCTACAGCACAGATAGAGGAAAAAAAAACAAAATGAATTCAACAGATCTGTTTTGCCAGAGCATGCGACTTGAGGAATATGGTTTGTTGATTCAATATTCCAGATCATACAGAAGCCAAAAATGCTGACTTAAGTGTTTCAGATCAATCACTTTCCCATATGAAGACTTAGGTAGATTGCCTTGAGGCTAACAGCTTGGTCATTCCAACAATGGAGGATAAGCTGGAGTCTTTGCAGCTTCAGGTTCTTGTTTTGCGTGAACAGTTAGACAAAGCAGCAAAAGCAATCTCCCTTCATGATAATGCAATTGTGGGACTGATGGAGCAGGATGAAACAGATACAAGCTCAGATGATCACAAAAGTTCTGATGAGTCTCAATGATTGAATGAGATTGTGAAATGTAGTTTCTCTTCGTGGACATCTGTAAAAAATGTGTCTATGACAAATTATAAGTTTATTGTTTTTGGAAGCCGTCTATTTTGTGATTTGCTCCCACAAACACCTCATAATGAATTCCGGTGTTGCAAAGAGAACACAGACAGGATTGTGCGGCAGCAATTACTGTCATGGAATTTTGGAGGTGGTGTTCTCGCGGTTACTCGTGGTTTTAAGATTTCAACTGTGTGTAAGCTTCCGGTTATTCTTCACTCCATCATCGGGGTACAGCTCAAATTCATTTCAATAAGCCAGGTGGATTTGTAGGTATGAGAGAAAAGATTGAAAGTTGAGATAAAAGGCAGGAACTACAAATATGATTGAGAAGAATTTGACCTAAAAGCAACAGTACACTTGATTGACCATAGCACAATGATGATAATCCACCCAGGTAACAACAGAGTCCAATGAATATATTTATCAAACATGTGAGCACATTCAAGAGTACCGATTTATCTAGAATAAGTGGTCTGATTGACTCATCCAAACTAGAATCAGAACTCTTGTCATATTCTTCTTCAAGTTCATGAGATCCAAGTCCTGGAATACGCCATATTATTCTTGAATGCACTTCAAGTGATAAGTTTGAGTAGGTTCTTTCCGCCTCTAGATCCGCCACATTAGCTTCCAGTTGTTTGACCTTGGACTTGAGTACACTGATTTCCTTGATAGCATCATCCAGGAGGGTTGTTTGGCGCTCAAATTTACTAGCTGCCAACAAGAATTGGATTAAGCTGCCAATTCAGGTCGGTCACAGTAAATATAACAATCCACGTACCATTCATTTTTTCCTGTTCGGTTGGTTGGACTGGATTTTCAGTGATGCAATTCATCAATACCTCAATTGAACTTTTGAGATGTGAGATTTGGTCTTCGATCAGGTGCGCTGCATTGAGTTGAATGAGACAGTCAGAATCAAATGAGACAGTCAAAAAAGAATGATACAGCCGGACTAGAATGACTCACAGTGTGTTTTCTGTTGCAGCGCCTCTTGAAAGCCATGATTGCTAGCTTTCTGGCTGGAGGAACTAGACTGACACTGGGAATTGACGTGGGGCGCCAAACGCTCCTTGTTGGAAAGTTGGTCAGGCTTGCTTGGTGTGGTGGTCTGAGGGCATCATTCTTGATGCCTTTGATTGGTTCAAAGACAAGATCCATGAATACAAATTGACAAAATCAATCAGAGACCTAGATATATATAGAAACAGTCTAGTAAACCACTGATTTTTTTGTTTTGCCTCATCTTGGAAAGTTTTTGAGTTTGGTTGTTGCCTTTTGCTTCAACTGCTACATTATAGTACATATGTTTGAGTGTTGAAAGATGAAATATGTAGAATTTTGAACAACTGACTAAGTCCCACGCGCTTTGATGGATGTAGCCATACCAAGTCTTTGGATGCAGGGTGCTTCCCTGGTCAAGCAAATACAAAAGGTGTGGGGGAAGACACTCAAAGCTGGTGAAGCTGCAGATAATCACCAGATTCATCCGATGTGGCCACTTTGGGTTCTGAGGCTGGATCTAAAAAGATGAGCAACACCATGTGACGCTGGTCAGTATATGATGAAGATCACAAGATTAAATGAATCCGTGATCTTGAATTTAATGTACGTTGAGGTTGCTCCCCTTCAACATTTGGAGAGGCGTGGGCTTCACTAGCATTGCCTTCAACTGATCTCATTGTAAAAGTGGTTTGTGAGTCAATGATCATTGTTTGGATGCTGCTTTCAGAGTTACTGGTGTCGAGTGCAGATTGTGCAAAATCTTGAGAGGGAGGTTCATACATTTGAACACAGATTTTGTATTTTATGAGACGGATAAGTTGAAAATACACAAACAAAAAAGTTGACGGTTTTGAGACAAAGATCATAAGTGAGATATGAGAGTAGGACGGATTGTGAGCAAGTTGACTAATCAAAGGATGACTTAGGTCATTTGAATGAGAATACTGTAATGGGTTTTGTAATATATTGAGTCTTTGTCTGTTGAAAGGTGTGGTTAAAGGGAGATCAAGAACTTGATTCATATCCATATCATATCATCATGACTGGTGAGGGCTCTAGTGCTGGCCAAAAGCTTTGTTCCTCAGCAAGCGGCGAGATGACTCTGAGCAAGGATTCTGCGTCCAAATCAAAACGTAAACCAAAGAGGCTGAATGAGGATGATGACAATGTGGTACCTTTGAAGAGAAAGAAGAGAAAACATCCAAATTCAGGTAGGCCCAATCTGTATATATGAGGCTTTGAAGGTAGTTTGCTGAGATATGGTTATGTTGTGTTGACCTTGATCTCTGTAAAACTTGTACAAAATTGTACAACACTGACCCTTGTTGAGGATGTTACCTTGGTTGGCCCAAAAACCCCTCAAAACCAAATCCTGGAACTCCTCAAAAACCGGATCTCACGAAGAAAAGGACAATTCTTCATCAAAGCACCTGGAAGAACTCATTCAACTCCAAAAATAGCTGAAGATCAACACAAACATCTGAATGTTAATTCACCACCAGAGGAGGCCAATACAACTGACCCTATTGGAATCAACTTCCAATCCTACAGCAAAACCCAGCTGGACAAGATGTTGCATGATGTCGGCGTGGATACCTTCGGAATGGATAAAGATAAATTGATTGAGAGCTGTAAGATTTATCACAAATTGAGTACGTACCTTTATTCATGCCTGCTAGTTTGAGTGTAGTTCATCCCCATAAAAACTGACATGATTGGCTTTTCAGTCATACCCCCCACAACTAATTCTCAACCTGAACCTACTGCCAGTACGTCGAAACGAATTGAATTCCTTGCAAGGGAATTTCAGCTTGTCAGTGAAACTAAACAAGCAAGTTGACCATAAGTTTTTTTCAACACCCCCGTGTTTCTAGGGTGCTGCCACTTATGATAGCTTTGACACATTTTAGAACCCAGTTCCCCCAAGAGATTTCCTTCCACATTACCTATGGACAATCCAAGGCTTGATGGTGAGTTCTTACTTCATTTCTGATGTAAAATTTGAGTGATATTGTCTCACAAAGGTGATAAATCATAGCAGACCCGTCAACTGGCAGGAATGCCGGCAATATGGACTCTCCCGTACCATTACCCAGTTTAGAACGTGGAGCTCTTCTGTACCCTTGACCCTGACCAACGGGCTTGTCAATATCACACTCAATGTGGCCAAAGTCAAGAAAAGGCAAGGAAAAAGAACACCAAGCGTCTGACAGCAAATATCTTCCAGGAAAGAGGAAGAAATGTTCAAAGATCGAGATTCCAAGTTGAGAAGAATCAAATCCCCAAAACGCCAGGTATGCAGACAGAAGTGGTTTCTGAAGACAAACCAATAGACAACAAAGGTTAGTTCCAAGTTGCTATTGTGGTGATAAGGTTTACCATGCTGAACTGATGTGTTCTGAGAGCTTCAAACACCTCACTATCTATTGAAGAGCTCGTGAAGCGGTGGAAAGAAACCACCACATCACTGGTCAAGGCAACCAAAAGGATCAAAACACTTGAAGGTGAATTCAAGAGTTTGTCAGATTTTGTAAGGACATCTCTCCGCAATTGCGCTGGTCAAGAAGGCACTGGTGGTCAGGCGCGCGGGGGCGCACAGCCGTAAGTTTGCCTCTTACAAAAGGCACGAGTTGTGAGATTGGTCCATGGAAAAAAGTGAGCACGCTCTTTAGAAAGGATTACCGATGGAGGTAAATGAACAGAGCGGGACAAAACAAGAAAAATTCCTCAATAAGCGATAGATTATTAATCTATCGCCATAAAGGGATATATGAGCTACATCTTTAATATGTCATAAACAAACGAGTAGCGTTATATAACAATCCCCTTCGTCTTTAGTTTGTCCCGCCAACATTTATATATTTACCTTTTTATTATCTTTCCTATCATAATATCCATCACTATCCTTTACTTTTTACAATAGCCATTCTAAAGCTACTAACTCGAATTTCATCAGTTAGGACAATTTACATACTTCCATAAACAAACATCTCATAATCCCAAACAACCTTATCTATCTCTAGTACCTTTCGCAGAAATCTCCATAAATCCTCTAGCGGATTCATTAGAAATTTCTCATTATCATCGCAATATCTCCTAGTCTTGATTAACCCTGATCGACAACCATTACAATAATGGCTAGAGTAGACACCCGTGCAGTACGAGCATATAGACGCGCACTAGGGGATAGTTCCACTAACAATAACCCACCAGTAGCTGATTCTTCCCTCGACGGAGTCGACATGCAACGTGACGACGAAGAAGACGTTGGCGAAGACTCTGAAGCCACGAACGAACCTAATGATCAAAGCAACAACGGTCAAGCAGGAGATGCTGAAGAAGAGAACCCAGCAGCAGACGAACAAGCAGCCCCAGCAGCAGATGACGCCTTGGGCGACTCAGACTCAGACCCAGAACCTTCAGATGATGGATCAGAAGACACCGCAGTGGAAGACGCCAATCCACGCAACAATATTCACGTAGATGCTCCTGTCACCAATAATCCCCCACCACCCATATCCATCAGTGACGACTCTTCATCAGGTTCATCTGAATCGGGAAGCTCCGACGACTCAGATAGCTCGAGTTCCTCAGATT
>KZ148765.1:2485-12489 GCA_002157085.1 Melampsora occidentalis | reverse complement strand
GTCCCAGTATTGCCATGGATGGTGGTACTAGTCGAGGGGAGGATGACTTGACTTATAAGTTGGCCGAAGTCATCAAAGCCAATCAAGCCGTGCAAAAATTTGAAAGCAAGGGTGCACCTGCGCATGTAATCACAGAATTTGAAACTCTACTTCAGGTCAGTGACACATCTCACTTCACTGACTCGTATTATCGTACTGACCATTGCACATTGATTTTGCTTTCTATATAGTGGCACATTGTATCAACTCCGCTGTATTATGACCCTACTAATTGCTTTTCTACCTCAATTACGGCACGGGCTCGAGCATCATGCCTCAAAAGAAAAATCCCGACTCCCTTGAATTGTTACGTTGAAAGTCAGGAAGAACATTTGGCCAGGTCTGTCTGAGTAGCCAAATCTTCAGTAGCTTTGTCTGCCTTCTAACAAATTCTCAACCCTCTGGATCAACGGACAGCTCTTGGGTTTCCTGATGACTCTCAAAGGTCTTCCATCGACCTACAACAAGGACTTACAAGAAGACAAAGAACCTATGTTTGATGCCGCTGACACAATCGGTTCCGCGCCCAGGATCTTCGAAGGGGTGATCACTACCATGAAGGTAAGATATTCCATCACTTGTACAGCTGCAAACATTGATTGGCTCTTTGCTCTTCTTTGTTAGATAAACTCTAATAAGTTGGCCGGGGCATTATTGCCTGATATGTTGGCAATAGACTTGGCCGAGTACCTAGTTCGAAAAGGGGTAAGTTTCTCCTAGCGGTATCTTATCCTTTTCTTTGACCTGAGCTTCCTGAAACCACGCGCCTGGACTGACTAAACATGATTTGTCTTCAAGGTTCCATTTCGTGAAACACATCATATCTCAGGTTCCGCAGTCAAAATGGCGGAACACATGGGTGTTCCACCTTCGCAACTGACCCTCGCTCAACTTCAAAGCATATGTCCCCTCTTCACCCAGATGTGGCAGATGTGCTTGATTATGAGAAATCTGTAGAAAGACGAGACGTGTATGGTGGAACTAGAAAGAGTGCGGTCCTCAAGCAAATCGAACGAATCAGAGAATCAGTTTGACCTTGATCTTTGTATCCTTTTCCCGCTCTTATCAATTCTTGGTATCACCTGAAAATCCTTACAAGCCTAAATTGTATTTGCCCCTAATATTATCCGCCAACTCACATTTAGCAATTGGATTGCAATGCTCGACTTGAATGATGTTGTAGGTCGTGGCAAACTTTATCAGTTCCTGGCATAGTACTGCTTCGCCACCAAGACGTGATAGACTTCCAGATTTTGTACTTAGTTGAATTACAGAGCTTCTTCCACCCTCGTTGGAAAGAGATTTGAATGTGAATCATACCCAAGATTTTTTGAGCTAAAGCTGAAGATTGCCAGTCTGTAATTTGAGCACTGCATTGATATCCAAGGGATTTATTCAAGAAATTGGGACGGAAATCACAATTCTGAGCATGTACAATGTAAATGTGGCCAGTGCGTATGTCAAAAAAATTACGCCTCGACGGTGACCCGACCAACCAGTGTTATTTTACAAGAGCATGAAAACAAAATTGAAATGGGTCACATTTGGTACTATAAATCAGCTTGTGTTTAGGTATAAATTATTCCACGACATTAAAATCCTGAGCCAAATGAAGTCCAAGGAATCGCAAAAGAAACCCATGTCGAAGATGACGACAACACCAGAAAATGGTTCATATAGACACCGAAGAACGAAGAAATCGCTTCCAAGACTCTTATCATCATACTTGAAATACCAATGAGGAACCTCCCGAACAGAAGAAATGATAACCTGGCAACCTGCCAAAAAAGATCTGGCCAAAATGTTTGATATACAAAATGTACACAATGAATACATCCCAATGTACCTCCTGGGATAGACTAATGACACTTTGAAGTTTCTGTGACAGGCAAAGTTCCCAAAAACACTCAAGTAGAAGAAGCACGACTTATGGCTGCCTTTAGAAGTGTAGATTTGTGCAAAAACTTTGACTTCAGGTAAACATCATCTTACAGTCATTTTGGGCAGAATCTGGGTACAATCTGATGTATTTTTTTGCTGCGAACTGTTAGCTATTCTTATGACTTGACAAACACTCTTCAGTCTTACTTCACCCATCCTTCATCTTATTCAGCCTCACTTGGTGCCTTTTCTCCAATCAGAACCGATCCTGAGGAAGCAAGTTCATCTTCCAGAGCCGCTGGTTTTGATCCACGCCGATCAGTGGCTTGGGGATTTCACGATAAATTCTTTTGGAACCATTATTTACTCTTGTCAGCTTTCGGCAACACTATTGATCGGGAGGGTGGTAGTCCTTGGGTTCTTCCTCTTATCTATGGCTGAATTCTTCTTTCGATGTGATGTAGAAGTGAATGTATTTGGACAAACAGTATAGGTAGCCGTGATTGCACGTAGATCAGGTCATTTTGCTGGTGCGCGGTTTTTGAAGGGAGGCGTAAGCGAGGATGTGAGTACATCTTACTACTCGTCTTAGCTATTCGCCGCAATGGCTGATCCACTCTGTCAATCAACTCTCCAGGGCTACGTCGTCAATGAGGTTGAAATTGAACAGATTGTGTGCGATGCTCTAACCACCGCTCTTCACATACCTGACCCGAAACGACGTGGTGACTTTCATGCTCGGAAGCCTAATCCACGGTACACAAGCTATGTTCAGTTACGAGGTAGTATCCCGCTTCTATGGAACCAGGATACTACCCTCACAAAAGCTAAGCCTCCGATTGAATGTGAGTTATCGGCGTGATCAATACTGGATGACCTATCGAGATTACGGTGCCCGCTATTGTATAGGCTGACCGAGGTGCATTTCATACTTGACTAGTTTCTGTGATCGATCCTTATTTCTCGGGTGCTGCGCGTCACTTTGATGATCTATTCGCTCGATATGGTCCTTCGATCGGTCGTGGTTCTTAATTTGATCAAAGAGAAAGAGCGACAACCAAGAGAATCTAAACTTCTACCCGGATTCAAGCAGTGTATCGATTACGTTAACCAATTCTTAACCGAACCAGATATTTTGTATTATGTTGGATTCGATATGAGTGCGGCTCAAAGATCAAGACAAGTTGACGTGATTAGCTATCTGGGTGGGGTTGCTGAAGAAGTCATCAATCGAACAAAGTTTTTTCATAGTGGGGCTGAACCAAGGTCAAAAAGAATTTATAACACAAGGTCCCATCTATAATGATGATGGCGAGCCCGATGAAAGCGGAGAAACTCAACCAGTATTTTTCCAACCTGGCCCTACATTACAATGCGGAGTATGTCGAACAAATTGTATAGATTGCATTGATGAAGTCTCACAGGCACCGCATCATGGTATTATTCCAGTTTCCTGATGCCTTTCTTGTCCGAAACCCGTGATCAGTCGAACCAACGCTGCGCAATTTGTAGTTGGAAAAGCAGCTCTCGCTCATCAACTACATGCTTTGGGGATGGAGGGGATTCTGAACTCGTACAGATTTTTTCCCAAAAATCACGTGACATATCCGTGACTGCGCAAGCACTCCTCCAAATTTCGCCATCGCATTATCCTAAAAATTTTTCAACCTCCTTTCATCGTTTCTCAGTTTCCTTCTATCAATCCTCCTTCATCTCCGACTCGCTTCGGTCGAGGTCATGGTTTTACCACGTGGCCTAGGCCTTCGGGGCGTGTTGGACACTCCAACACCCAACCCCAATCCGCCGGATCCTGGCCAAGCCAGCGATTCAAACATCACTCGACTATCATCGATCGGCCTCGCCAAGACCCCCAGGACCCCCTGCAGCCAGCGTGTAGCTGACCTGGTAGGAGAGGAGTTGGTGGGCAACTTGCCCCACTTATTGGGAGAGCTGAAGTTACAACTTCAAGCTCTGGGCCCCCCCAAACCAACTAGCAAGTCTTCGTCACTGGCTGCCCCGACGGGGCCAGCGCAGGACAAGACAGTCACATTCAAGTGCGACCGCGTGGGATTCCAAAACGTGGTCACGATGGTCGAATTTTGTCATCGACTTGCCACAGCGCAAGCGGCGAAAGCACCCAGCCTCTCGCCCGAATCAGTAATGNCAAGCCAGTCTTCAAGACATGGAGGCCCGGATGGAGGAAGCTTTCCAAGAGCAAGCTACGGCCCTCAGCTCCTCCCTCAACACGGCGGTTGAACGCCTTCAAACCAGCGTTTCTAAAGCGCCAGTCTCCTTCGCTCAGGTGGCCAAGAAAGGTCATGGCCACGAGGGAGACGCCCATCAACCCAAAGGCCCAAAAGCGCCTAAAGCCCCTGTTCAACCTCTTCCCCAAGCTCTCCCTACCATCACCTTAGCGCAAAAAGACAAGGAGAACAAAACCGAGCTCGACACCGACGCCAGGCAACTGACGATCAGGATTAACAGGGCCCTAGCAGCGCTAGACCCTGCTAACCCTTTCGGGATCAAAGCTCACAAACGTGTCCACAGAACGGGAGACATTATCCTCCAATTCTTGGACGAATCGTGCGCCAGAGTGGCTGCTGAGAAAGCAGACCAATGGATTCCTATCCTCAGCCCGGGCCTAAAACTCAAGACCAAAACGCATACCATCATCGTACATGGTATACCGACTACTTTTGATGTCACCGACATTGACCGGATATCAGAACTCGTCAAAGAAAACACTGGCATGCTCGATTCAATCGACGGAATCCGCTGGGCAAACCCACATTCCATAGCGATTGCAAAACCATTCTCCTCCATTTTCATCTCTCTCACGAACCCTGAAGAAGCCAACGAAGCCATCTTCAATAAAATCAGCTTCCACGGGGAGCTAAAAACCACCGAGAGGTCCCGGAAAGCCCCCGGAGCGACCCAATGCTACTCCTGCCAAGCATACGGCCATGTGCAGGCCAACTGCCCGAACAAACCTAGATGTGCAATTTGTACAGATGATCACTCTACTGAAAGTTGTACTACCCCCCGAGCCCGTAATGGCAAATCTTACTGTGTCAATTGTACTGAGGCTTACATTGAAATGAAAAAAGCAGTTAACCCAGATTTTGACCGAAATATGATCCCCAAGGAAGACCTTCCTGACCTTGCCCATTCCTCCCAGGCAGCAAACTGCCCAATCCGCCGTGCTAAGTCAGCACCCGTGCATAACCGGGATTTCTTCCCGGTAACGCGCAAAAACGCAGCCAACCATGCCGCCCGTTAGTACAACGGACGGCATGGCAACCCGTGACCCTCTGAGGGTCCTCCAACTCAATGTTCATAGATCTGAGAAAGTTATGTTATCACTATTTAATTCAACAATCACTCGTTCATTTCATTTTTTACTTATTCAAGAACCCCATCTGAATTGGGCAACCCACCTCCCAACATCAGACCCAAACTGGCACTCAGTGCCGCCGCTCATGAGAGAGCTACCAACCCAAGCAGGTGACACTCGGATCAAGAGTGTCATCTATGTCAACAACCAACTTCCGACTCACTCCTTTTCACCAATTGCCACCAATTCAGCCCGGATAGCCGGGGTCTCTATTGCTCTACCGCTTCCTCACCCGCCACTTACTCTTATCTCTGCTTACATCCCCCCGGGTCAGGCCCAAGAAATGCTCCCATTAGGGGGCATTCTTGAGGAACTTAGACCAAACCCGGTACTAGTCGGGATGGACTCTAACCTCCATCATCCCATGTGGAACCCCCACTGGTACACTCACGTCCACAGGGAATCAGACATGTTGATCTCCTTAATGAACAATGCAGGATTACTGCTTCGATCGGAAGCAGGAGTCCCTACCTTTACCTCGAGCAACGCGCAGGGCAGCCAAACCACGGTTGACCTGCAGTGGCTGTCCCCTGACTGTTACGATTGGGCCACCATCTGCAAAACAGATACTGGCTTCAAACATTCCCATTTTTCTGACCACTCAGCCATCATAACTGAGCTTGACCTGCCGGCCAGCCCACTGGACGGGTACTGCCCCAAACCACGGCCCAATTGGTCCAAAACTGACTGGGATTTATTCCAGACGAGCCTCAATGAATCACTGACTGCTCTTATACCAAGCTCGGAACAGATCCGATCCCAAGCGGAACTCGACGAACTCACGGCCAAACTCACGGAGTCGTTCGACAAAGCGGTAGAAGCCTCCACCCCCCTCCTCAAGATTAATCAAAAATCGAGGAGGTGGTGGAACGCCCAGACCTTGAACCCTTTGAAGGGCCACGCTAACAACTTGCGCCGGAAAGCCCAGCGCTCGAACCTCAGGGAGGACAGGGTCCTCTTCAAGGCGGCCCAACACGCCTACCAAAAAGCTTGCAAAGAAGCCAAAGTTTCTCATTGGAGAAATTTCCTCGCTAACCTGTCCGCCAAGACCTTATTCACAGCAGCAGGCTATACCAACGGCCCGACAGCCTCGAGAACCCTTCCTCCACTCATGAGGCCGGACGGACGCCTTACCAGCAACCCTTCGGAACAAGCCGACCTCCTTTTCCAGGCAACAGGAGGCCCAACAATCCCGTGCGACCTGGCGGATATTTTACCCCTTCCAGAAAGGGATCCGTCTGCCCCTGTCATCACCAGCGGACACATCTCAGAAGCCATTGCGCGACTCAAAGTCGGGCAAGCACCGGGAGCCGACGGCATCACCAACGGTGCCATCAAGAAGGCACCACCAGTGCTTGCGCACATTCTAGCTAACATACTAAATGCATGCTTAAACCTAGGTCTTTACCCGAAGGGCTGGAAGACCGCCAACACTATCATTCTCAAGAAGCCGGGCAAACCGGATTACACCAGTGCCTCAGCGTACCGCCCGATTGCCCTCCTGAGCTGCCTGAGCAAGGTACTCGAGGCGACGCTGGCCGCCATACTCCAGAGTTTTGCCGAAACCAACAAGATCCTGCCTGAAGGCCACTACGGTGGCAGGGCAAAGAGA
The DNA here is from genome assembly GCA_002157085.1 of Melampsora occidentalis. Classification (NCBI taxonomy): domain Eukaryota; kingdom Fungi; phylum Basidiomycota; class Pucciniomycetes; order Pucciniales; family Melampsoraceae; genus Melampsora; species Melampsora occidentalis. Next base: position 5,563 of record KZ148765.1, on the reverse strand, counting down.
TCGACTACTGACGCACTCTTAAATCTTACCATCTGGGTTAAAAACCAGTGGGCCAAAGGTCTAACAGTAGGCACCCTTTTTGTAGATGTCAAAGCGGCATTTCCTACGGTCAACCCCACCCGCCTCTGCCACACGCTCAATCTGATGGGCTTTTGCCCCAAAATCACCAAACTAATGGCCAATTTCCTCGACCAGCGCACCACTACCTTCCAGCTGGGTGACTTCCTCTCGGAACCCAAACAACTTACCATCGGACTACCGCAGGGCTCTCTGCTCTCGGTAATCCTCTACATTCTCTACAATACTCCCCTGCTCCGGCAAGCGGACGACGTACCGAACACCATCTCGCTTGGGTTCATCGACGATGTGGCCTTCGCCACCGCCAGACCAACCCTTGGAGAGGTTACTTCCCAACTCCAGGTCCTTGCGGACCGAGAACTGGCATGGGGCAGCCGTTTTGGCGCGGCCTTTGACAAAGCAAAGAGCCAGTGGATGGTAATGTCCCACAAACCACCCCCGAACGAGCCACCTATCCTCAACTTAGGAGAGGTCCCTTTGGCACCACAACCTCTGATAAAGTGGTTGGGAGTGCTTATCGACCCTAAACTCAAGTTCACTAACCACATTTTAGCCCAAACAGCCAAAGGAACGACTGTTGCCAACAAACTTGCAGGCCTAGCCCGTACTGGGTGGGGCATTCCTCTTCGTCAGTGTAAACAACTAATTTCCTCTTTAGTCCATTCCAGAGTCGACTACGCCTGCGTGGCGTGGCATGTCTACGGCCGATCCACAGGCCCTCCAAGCAAACTCCAACGAATAGATAATATCACCCTCCGCTTTGCCTTGGGAGTATTTCGCACCCAACCCACGGTTTTTCTCCGGCACGACTCCAACTCACCACCAGCGCACGCCCGACTCGACGCCAAAACAGACGCAGCCATCCTAAGCCTGCTTGGTCTCCCAGACTCAAACCCGGCCGCCAAGCTAACCAAGGCGGTTTTCAAACGCAACCGGCGAGCTCATCGATCAACGATCCACCATGCTCTGGCGAACGCCAAGAGTATCTGTGGCTCACTCCCAATGCTTCCAGAGGTCATAGACCCCATTCACGTCAACCAGCCAGCGGACCCCCGGATTGGGGGTGTCGTCCTCAATTCAAAGGAAGAAGCACTAACCTTTGTCCAACACAATCTAGACGAAATCCCACCACAGACGGTAGTCTCCTTCAGCGACGGGTCACACAACCCTGACCTGGGGGCGGGAGCATCCGCTCTCGTACTGAATGCTGACAATCCTAGCAACTCGCAGATCCTCAGCGCCAGAATAGGCGATGCGGAAGACCACACGGCCTACCAAGCAGAGCTCAGAGGGATCGAACTTGCGGTGGCGAACGCCCGCAGAAAAGCACCCACGGGTACCAAGTTTTTCTGGTTTTTTACTGACAACCAGACAGCAGTCTCCAACATCACAGGTCCACTCAAACTCGTACCGGGCATGTCCATATGCCTTCGAATCCGCGCCGAACTGGACCGTCTACTCAAGACCTTCGACGACGCCACAGCCACGCTCATCTGGTGTCCCTCACATAAGGGGATAACCGGGATGGAACTCGCTGACGCAGCAGCTAAACAAGCTACCACTTTACCTCAACTCATACCCAGCGTACCAATGTCCACCACGATTCTAAAGAAGATCAAAGCTCAACTGACCGACGCGGCAGCCAAGCCACCATCACATGATGGTATAGCTCGACTCTTGGGGGTTTTCAACCCCAAGGAAACTTATGATGCGCTCTGCAAACTTACAAGACCAGAAGCCACCTTCATTACACAGCTACGATCCGGGCACTGTCCTTTAAACAGCTACCTATTCCGATTCAAAAACTCGGACACACCGAATTGCGCCTTCTGCCACCAAAGAGAAGACGTGGAACACCTCCTTCTCACCTGCAGGAACTTCGCCGGTCTCAGACGAACACTCACCAACGCAGTGAACAAGCTTGGGGTGCAGATGCACCGAAAGTCTCTACTAACTAACCCTTTGGCCTTTGAGCCTCTCTCCACATTCTGCCGAGTCTCACACAGGTTTTACCAAGCTCGTCACAAAGCGTACATACCACCTCAACACCCGCCACCTCAACGCCAGCAGAGAGGACAGCCTCCCCAACCGCCGAGAGGGCCGGCTCCCCGTCGCCAAGCACCAGGACGACAACACTCCTTACCCCAACAAAACCAACTCCTGCCAACGGCACCAACCCAGCAAAATCAAACCAGCAACGCCGACCAGTTCTTCCGACTACCGGATTACCGGACATAACCTTCTGGAAACTCACCCAACTCGCCTCACAATCCCCCTTCCCCAAGACACCAAATCAACACCAACACCAACCATCAATCACCCGACGAACACATCCTCAACTATTTCAAGACCGCTTCTTCCGACCTCAAGCGCCAAATTAACTCAACGAATCACACACCCTCAAGATCGACACACCCATCCAGCAACATCAACACTAGACCGACACCCACATCTCACCCAACCAAGCCTCAATCCTAGTTTTTCTCTACTTTCTCTTTTTCTTCTTTCTCTTTTTCACTCTGTCTCTGTCTTCAACTGTGTCTGACGGGCGAGGAGCCAGGAATGGGGATAGGGGAAAAGCTGAGACGTAGACAAAGCAGAGTATTCTCTGTCAACCTCCACCACCGACTGATAAGATGTCTTATAGACCAACGGGGACATCACCCCGGCGCCTAAGAGTGTTCCTCCTGCACTGGCCATCTGGCGTAGGGAGATTCTGCCGAGTCTTCGTCGACGCTCCAACCTTGAACCGCTACTGCATAGCTACCCCCCGACGCCATAAGCGTAACATGTCATTTCTCTTAATTTCTTTGATATTTTCATATTACTTTCTTTCATTTTCTCATTTTACCTCATATCGTCCATCGACGGGAACAACATGTGTGTCCCACAACCGACTGTTTCTTCTCAACAACCACATCTTGTGACAGATCCACTTGTTTTACTGCAGTGTGTTTTTATGCCTTCGGGCCAGGTACCGCACTTTAAATACATTCAATT
>KZ148762.1:18308-33067 GCA_002157085.1 Melampsora occidentalis | reverse complement strand
AGGTAATTCTCAGCGCAGAAGAATACCTCGGATCAATACCTCGGACAAGGTCTGTCCGAGCTTTTGCCTCCGACGATGCCTCGGATTCCTTGACCCGAGGCATCTTTGTTGGCAGTGTTGATGAATGTGTTGTGTTTGACATAATACTGACCAGATTTTTGTTGATGTCCAGGAATCTATCATGCAGAGATCGACGTCGTGGAAGTCAAAGAATTTACCTCCGCGATTTGGAACGACTTTAGATGATCTCTCGAATCATGAGGTTTTCATGAACCTATTCAAAGCAAAACTCAGACATGTCCGTCCTGAGTTCAGGCTCCTGGTAAGTCTAGTGACCCAATTGTATCTTTTGTATCTTTAGTTGACTACACTGACTGACTATCTATCGGACAGCTGTTAAATAACATCCATATTCCAACCAGCAAAAAGAGTCAACCCCCACTGCCGGTACCAGATATAGCCACCCTTCTCGGGTTGGTAAGCCAAATTTCAGACTAATCTCCTTCATAGCAAACATGACTTCTCTATGCTGAAAGCTAATTGCAAACTCCTCCAGCTGATGCGATATGTTGATCAAAATGATTCGCGTACTAATGACGAGATTGATGCTTGAATTGACCTCAAGGCAAAAGCAAGATTTCAAGTAGGGGACGTTACGGTCGTTCTCAACATCTTTCCTTGCCACTCACTTTGTGGATCTTGTAGTTTTGATGTAGTTGTAATTCTCGAATCCGAATTAACTCACAAATACTCCATACTCTATGATAGTGCACTCTTGTTTCTGTTTTATTGTATACAATCCTCATCAACTTCAATTTTTTTTTGATATCCAATCCTTTCAGCGTTTTATGGATCTCATAGAATTTAAAACCATTCAAAATCTTCCGTGTCTGTCAAGTTCTCATTTCTGAGGCTGCGTCTCATTCTATGAGCATCAGAGGGATCTGCTCCGGATACAATTGATCTCATTGTCCAAATCAGACTCTCAGGACGTCTGGTGCCTGCCGAGTCAGATATCCTGTTGGCCATCTGGAGGGTCCCGCACGAGGGTACTCACATGCAGAGCCTAACTGACAGCCCATGTGAGAGCCGTGGCGATGGCCCGCCTAGAATGGGGGCAGACATCTTTTTGGATCAGCCACGTCCGGACGTCCATCCCCCTGTAAGAAAACCAGGTTGTCCTTACAACATCCCGGTGTCTTTGTGCATGTTGTGTATGGGGGGGCTGTAGGCCGCGGGGCTTTTCACCGGATAGGCTCTCTACATGGTAGGGGGCAGGGACGGGTGTCTATGTAGACAATTGAACGGCAGTTTTGTAAAGAAAGGGCGTGATGACGTGCAACACAAAGGATGTGGTTTGGGGAAACGCAAAAGAACAACTCTTGAGACAGTAAGCGATCTTCATTCCACTCTTATCACTTTGAGTTTGATGAATAATCTTCTGCATCTTCTGACTTTAAATTACTTCAAAAACGATCATGTCGAGGGTAGATTTATCGCGTGAATCATCTGTTTCGGACTATCAGGACGCTGAAAGCATTTTTTCAAATGAATCGAGTGAGTCATAGTGTAGCCTCAGTCTTTTCGCAGTCTACCACTGTCTCACGCATCTTTCTTTACCCGATTCCATTTAGATGTACATCGTATGGCAAATGAAGTACCTGGTCTGGAATCGCAGGACGATATGTATTATTCAGCGTATGACGATGATGGCACGCAGGAAGCTCGTGAATGCAGTGCTTCAAGTAATTGATGATTTATTCAATTCGCATCTGTTATTCATTACATATCAACCACATCTTGACGAACTTTTTTGATCAAACTCTTTCCATCCCAAATCAGGCGAGGATGATGATCGCAATGGGCCCAATGCTCAATCCAACGAAGCTAATGTTGACTCAAAACAACCGACCTTACATCTCGCTGGTGGTGGTGACCATCTCGGCAGGCACGAGATTACCTTCGGTCAGTTTCAAACTCCTCTTACTAAACCTATATCGAGTTACTAAAATATCATTTTGGATCACCTTAATTCCGGTGGTCTCAGCCACCCATCAGAACCTTTCACATCAAGGACACCACGCATCAAATAATTTGATGATTCGACTACCATCTTCGACAAGTCCGGCTGGTGGTCGTGAGCGTCCTCAAGGGAGGATATTGGTTGCTTTCCAAGCCCATACTATACCCTCCATACACGACGGTTTTGAATTCTGGCGTAAGATTTTCACCTTACCCGAACATCTACTCGAATATCTTACGCCTGGACGCCAAGCTTCATTGTCTAGTGACATCCTTTGGGAGCTTATCCGCCATTTCAAGCCAGACGATCGCAAGACAGTCCGAGCAAGACGATCCCGACTTATGGTTCTTTACAGTTGTCATGTGGTAGGCAAGTATGGGTGGTTTTATGGGATCTGAATACGTGGTGAGAGCTTCCAGCCCACGCTAATCACAGACCAGCACACTTATCATGTTTTCCTCATTTAGCCATGTCAAGTTATCCGATTTCTGCGAACCTAGTTTGTTTTAGTCTTCTGTCTTATTTGGCGATGAAAAATCATCACTACTTTTTCTTTGTACCTATTTTCTTTCAGTCTATTTTTCTTATTTTGCTATGAGAAATGATCTCTACTTTTTCTTCGTATCTATCTCAATGTGAAATCTTGATGTGAACTCCTACTTTTTCTCACGGGATATAGGCAAGCTGCGCTGCTCAACTTGGGGAATTGGTGATATATACAAGTGTTATATTGAGGAATTGAAATTAATCACTTGCATGAAATCATGTATAACCGAAAACTGACTGAAAACCACCCTCATTCCATCTGGTCATTAGATATTCTCTCATGTTTGTGTAGTGGTCATTTTTGTTACAAGCCTTCTTATAAGTTGTAGCTGCGTAAAACACTTCTGAACGCCACCTCACAAATCTTGGGTACCATTAATAGCACTTGGGTCTTTCAATGAGTTGATTACAATTAGCGCATCATTTTATCTGAGACTCCACTTTTTTGACATTTGTAAGAGATTTAAGAAAACCCAATGATTGCTTTCAATGAGTTGATTACAATTAGCGCATCATATTATCTGAGACTCCACTTTTTTGACATTTGTAAGGGATTTAAGAAAACCCAATGATTGATACGTATGCTACAAACATAATAATCAATGACAGGCAAACCTCTAAGTGAAAATCATGTATCTTGAGGTTCAAAGCTTCAACTCTACGCTCAAGGATGCGAGTGTTCTTGACGTCCAAAGCTTCAACTTTACGCTCAAGTATGCCAGTTTGTTTCAACAGTTGGCTCAGATCGGTGGAAAGGTGCTCGATTTTGGACTCTGTGAAAAGAGGAAAGTTAGCTGTGATGGACAAATGAGAAATCGGAATCGAGAATACTAACCAATTTGATGTTGTCGTTCGGCTGAGTGTTGCAACATATCTATTCTTCCCTGAGCACAGTTGAGTACAGTCTGAATCTCGGTAACACGTTCTTGCAACTTTTCACCTAAAAATGGATTGATGAGAGGATCATACAATGGTCAACATAGATACATACATAGACCAAAATTTCAAGAGGCCTTACGTTTTATTTGTTCATCTTGTTGAACATCTTTATCTTCCAATTTGACTAGTGCACCGGGTCTGCTGGATTGTGACATATACATAGCAATAGTATAGAAATTGTTTTTGTGACTGTATGGAACCAAGCGGATCAGAAAATATGATGGAATCGGGGTCAGAGGATTGATGATGCTGGACATATACATACTGAGCTATAAAAAGATGAGCCTTTACGTACTATATCTCAGCAAAGGAGAAGCTTGAGGGAACGATGATCAAGTCCAGAGAAATGAGACTAGTGAGTACTTATGTTTTCCAAATGACTTGTTTTGGGGGCATGCGCTCTTTCCGGTTACGTTATTCGGGGGGTGGGTAGTAGTACGGTGCAGTGTCAAAAGAATCTCTTTCTTTGTCTTTTTTGACGTCATGTTTTTGGCTTTCCGTATAATTTTTCGAAGGATTCCGTAAATTTTGAATGGGTGACATGTAGTAGGATAAAGCATTAGTCATCAGGAGAACAAACAATTAATAGGTATGAGATCAGAGAGAGGGCCAAACTGAAACAAGACAATAGAGAAGAAGAATTTTGAAGAGATCAAGAGGAGATTGAGTGAATTAAGAAGAAGTGAATGAAACGGTTGGAGTGCTTTATTTTGGTCGGAGGAAAAGGAAAAGGAAACGGAGTGTGGAGAGAAACTTTTGCGATAAAAGGACTTTCATAGCCAGTTCCATCCTCGATGATCTCTATCCCCACTCAGTTGCGTGATGCTTGACTGGGCTTGGGTTTGTTGTCTTAATTACAGCAAGCACCACGGGTAGTGGGAGATGGGGGGAACCCAACGAGGGGATAAATGAGGCCTTTTGCCCGCTGCGTGAAATAAACCAGGCGTGGTGAATCACTGTCATGAATGAGGATTCCCCTTTTATTTGTATATGTGCTCACCGCGGAGGGTTCCCTCTGATGTTCCAGACTTGGAAAAGGTGGAGTGTTGGATGTTTGGTATGAATTGAACGTGAAAAAAGGCATCAAGCTATACCACTTGTCCTTCGAGCCTGACGATGAGCTTCTCTACCCTTAATCTTTATGTATATTTGGTATGCTTGAAATCTTCTTGTTTTCGAACAAGCTTTTCATTTTCGTATTTTGACACACTTTTTCGAACTTTTCATTTTCGTATATTGACACAAGCCCTTCTGGGTATTGCATCCTCAACGCCTTTTGTAAATCGATCTGCATCAAGTTACTCAGATCTATCACTTCTTTGATACTGCTGCACTTGTCATGAGGGTGGTGAGGAGCTCGATTAGTTTTTTGAAGAACCGCATTACCAATGCGAGAAACTGGTTTGGTGAGCTTTCTCATTACAGCTTTTGGACAAACTGATCTTGTGGAAACTGACTCCGCGGTTTTCTTTATCAAAAGGTGCCTCAAATAACTCTGCACTTGGAACTACTGGGCAAGCGGTTGGAAGCCAAGCCTATATTATTGTTTATTTTGTGTATTTTTTTACTATATTATTATTTACCTTGTGTATACTTGATTCCCTTGACTGGGTAATATTTACATACCTTCTTTTGATCACCATCCATTGCTCTAGTAGCTGTCAAGACAACACTTCGAAATATAACAGAGGGTGATGGTGAAATTCTAACACTTTGATTGCTTCAATCTTTACATGATTCTTCAAGTTTTCATTTATTCTAGCATATTGTGTCGAATTTAGAGTGTATATAGAGTGTATAAGTATTACATAGTTTGTACAAAGAATTACTTTGAGAAGGGTCTAAGTGAGTTGGGTTTTTACATCACACTTTAGGACTCAAGAACTGTTTTGGAACATCGAACTTGAATGTTTTCTAAGATAAAGCCTTTTGATTTCAATCGACACGTGGTATGCATGTCTGGACTCAATTGATTTTTAGTTGGTGTTCATTTGTTTCATGGTATGATACCCTTACGCCAACTTCTACGATTATGAGGATATCTGTGGACTCCAAAACCTTTCTAAACAAAGCATGGGGAATCCAAAGAGGTGATTGAACCTCCGATGAGAAAGGGTATCTGTGATTTCCGATAGCTCGCATCAAAACTCATCAAAGGTCTGCTGAGCACTTGTGACTTACAAAGGTGTGCTGAAGGGTTGAGTTGGTGTATACTTACTGGAAACGTCACGACAAGAATGGGGGTCGTTCAAAAAAGGGATTCGTGTACACGAATCAAGAGAACGAGGCAAAATATTTGGGGTTCAGGCCTTAGAATTATGAGAGCAAAGGAGGTCAAGCCGGCGCTGAGCTTTCTTGATTTAAAGCACATCTCAAAGGATTGTCTTTGTTGTTGTCTATCTCCGCGTTCAACTACAAGCTTCTTGAGGACTGAAAGGACGGCTCTACGCACCTCACTGACCCATAACTCAAAGGCCAAACTGAGGCCAAATTCAAGATTTCCTCGGTGTTGAGCGCTCCCTTGATAGTTATCAAAAGGCTCAGTGGATGTATGGTGACTCTGAACGAGTCTGAAGAAGCGATATCAAGTATCTTCATTGAACGTTAGCGATATGATATATATATATATATGAGTCTGTCACGAAATCTCAAAAATCTTTAACTCTAGCTTCATACAACTTACATTCTCCTCTGAATCCTCTGAATCCTCTGAATCCTCTGAATCCTCTGACTCCTTTACTATGAATGCCATGAACCGACTAGTATCTGAAAAAGTCAGTGCACTACAAAACTGGACCGCCAATCGGACCTTCGGCATAAAACACCTGAACCAAACTGTATCTGGGAAAATGAGTCTATTCGGACACCTCATTGGTGTCAAACGCAAATTTTCCACGAATGTCAAAGGTGAGTTTTCGATTTCTACTTCGCCAAGCAGTTTTCCGTTTGAATCTCAAGAAGGTGTTCCTCTCATCGTTTTCCAGTGGCGCGAGCTACCGACACCGACTCTGTAGGTTTGGCCGACACTGACTCTGTAGGTTTAGCAGAAAAAAACATCAGCTCTTCGAATGTCATCTCCCCGGAAGCCATCATGGTCAAAACCTCTACTGACCGAGATGAAATTGGTGAGCGTGAATGTCAAGCATGATAATCGTTTTCAGAAATCACTGATTTCCAAGGAGTTTCTGTTTCAGCTGCTCATAGCAAACGGCGTACAACCGGCGACACCGACTCTGTAGGTTTAGCGGATATGGACATTAGCTCTCTCAATGCCAGCTCCGCGGAAGATTTGATGGTCAAAACTGCTGCTGACCAAGATGAATTCGGTAAGCGTGAATGTTAAGCATGATAATCATTTTTGTAAATCACTGATCTCCACGATTCCTGTAGGAGTTTCAGTTTCGGTCGCTCATGGCAAACGGCGTGCAACCGGCGGCACCAACTCTGTAGATTTAGACGATATGAACATGAGCTCTCTCGATGCCATTGCCGCCGAAGATTTTATGGTCAAAACCCCTACTGACCAAGATGAATTTGGTGAGCGTGAATGTCAAGCATGATCATCACTGTCATAAATCACTGATCTCCACGCTTCCTGTAGGAGTTTCAGTTTCGGTCGCTCATGGCAAACGGCGTATCACCGGTTCTGAAGTGGCGGAGCCTTCCGAGCCCATCAAGGTGGAAACCGCGGCTGGCAAAAAACGTACCGCAGAGCATGCTTTTGACGTAGTTGATATCCCATCGTACTACAAACGTGGAAAGGTGAATCACGCGGAAGCAGAAGGTATGGACGTAGAACCTGAAGCTGCAGGGCGTCTTGTTTTCCGAAGAGATCCACGCGGTAAGTCAATCAGTCGTTTCAATCAAGAGCTTCAAGAGCTACAATGCTCAACCTCAATATATCTGTATACGTAGGTGATTTGACTCCCGACGCTCCATTCTGTGGATGCAAAGAAACAATGATACGAATAATCATGGGGTTAGGTGTAGGTAAAGTGAATTCTTTCCGTCATCGTGATCATCCCTTTGGGGAGCAGTGGAAGTATGAACAAGCGGTCCACGTATACATGCAGACTTACTTTGCTGTGATCCGCGCACTCGATGACAAAGAGCATATTGACGGCTGTGTGAGGTGCCTGGACATAGTTAGCTTGATTAATGATTGTTGTACCTTTCCTCTTCTTTAGTCTTTTTTTTTGGAGTATCTAGTTTTCTCTTTTTTCGTGAATGGAGGAGGACCATTGTTTATCTTAGAAATTTGAGGTTCAATTTTGATTCTAATTTGTCATTTCAAGAAGGTACTAACTTTTTGTCTCAGTTTTCCATTCGTCTCATCTCAGTTTTAGTGTATTTCTCAATTTTATTGTCAATAGTTTGTTTCAATTTCATTGTCAATAGTATCGACTGATATTTTCCATTTAAAAATTCATCAACCTGCGGCTTGTGTTCAAAAGATAAATGTCATCTGAAATACAATGCGAATCCCTTTACTTTCCCCCATCAGCTGTTATGTGACCTGAAAGTTGAAACCCTCGCTGCAAAGTCGCCAGGGTTTCAACTTCCCGCCCCCAGATGGTCAGCAAGTCACTCGGTACCGGGCTCACTGTGCCCTGTCCCGAAAGCCGCCACCCCCAATCCAACCCAGCGGCCTGGCTTGCCTCACCCTCGCCAACTCAAAAACCCAGCTTTACCTCCAACACCTGTCACCAATCCGATCAAACACGACTCAATAGATTCTCTCAATTAACCACAAGGTGCGTGTCGTGCTCACCGCTTTCATGCGGAACGTTCTCCCGTCTCCTCAATTTCTTTCTGTCGCTTTTGACCTTGCACCGGGAATTTTACTCTTAGCCGGTTCTTTGAGTATCATTCCTGTGTAACGCATGCTTCCAGGCATCCGGTTGTGCTTCGGGAGTTATGATGCAAGCGTTTCATTGCGATTTAAGAACCATCCAATGCGATTTCAGGCCCAAGCTAACATCTTATTTCTTTTTATTTCACACTTGCATCCCACAAGCCCCAACCATGCAGAAATGCTGGCCCAATAACGATCACACGGCCTTGAGAAATGAATACGACCTCATTGACCTTTCGGACTTGGACTTAACCCAGCGCAAAGAAGCAGACAGCAGCCGCAGCTGAGTTGTAATCTACTCGTGTTTTTCTCTTTCATTATTTGTCATTTTTACTCTTGATATCCACCATATGATGACGAAATATTTAGTTGATGGCCGTGCACCTGAACCTTCTTTTGATTTCGAAATTTGCTTTTTTGTTTGTTATCGTTATTGCAAGCTCAACTTGACTCAAAAGGCAGCAAGTCATATCAGTCTACATGTGGCTTGGAATACGCGAAGCGACATGGATCAACATCCTTCATGCCCCTCAACTTTATCAAGGTTCCAAGCATATCATATTTCCCCACGTTCTAACGCCTCAATATTGGTTTATCTTCAATATGCTTGCATGTTTGTTTAATTTATATCATCGATCTCGATAATATCAATCAAGATCGTAGTTTATATGCTGGCCTGATCCTGGTGAGTCATTCCTCACTTTCCCTCTCATCGATTTTTTAATCACAATCGCATACCTGGTACACGCATTCACATCCACCTTCCAGTTCTGTCTCCCTTTCCCAATAACTCATCTACCCACCAATCATCCCTGACCGCATCTGTTCCTGATACTAATCAGGCTTCACTAAAGAGCGATACCTACTGTGAGCAGTTAATCGGTGTTTTCATGTTAATCTTAACTGAGTGTTTATGTTTATATGACGCCCATCTGATCAGGCACTTCGGTCATATCTGATATCAACTATGCCACCTCGACCTGTCAACACGCCTATTGGTCAACCTCATCTCTACCCAATCGCCGTGCGAGCTGACATACCTACGCGCCGCCAAACCGAACTTCGACCCATGCTGCCGCCCTTCCCAGAGGCGCCGCCCGAAGTCCTCAGAGGCGACGATCAGTGTTTCTCCTGCGCGGAGTTCGGTCATCGGCAAGGCGAATGTACCAACAAGCTCAAGCCACGACCCAAGAAGAAGGCCCGATTGGATCGCGCAGGGCAGGCCAAACAAACAAATAACAAAAGGCGAGTCAAAAAGCAAAAACGCGAAGGATACGACGAGTACCGTTTGGTTCAAGTGCGCCCAGGGGTTACGAAGGCATATAGCGTCAAAACTCTTTGGCCCATCTTGGCGAGAGATGAGGACGACTCTGAGTACGAAGAAGTCGAGGACGAGTCTGAAGACAACGCCGCCCCTTTGGCTCCGGTATCAAAAATGGGCACTCCGCACTTCGCTGACAAGGCTCCTGTGGGCAAGGTAGAGGTAGATCGTTCTTGGTGAGTATTTACTGGCCTCACTCCATCTCCCCACTCCAAACTACCCATGTCCTGACTGGTGTTTTTGCCAGGGCTGAAAAACGCAAACGCGGATTGGCTCCGGTATCAAAAATGGGCACTCCGCACTTCGCTGACAAGGCTCCTGTGGGGAAGGCAGAGGTAGATCGTTCTTGGTGAGTATTTACTGGTCTCAATCCATCTCCCCACTCCAAACTACCCATGTCCTGACTGGTGTTTTCGCCAGGGCTGAAAAACGCAAACGCGGATTGGCTCAAGCCGCGACAATCAGGCAAGAGTTGTGTCGCCACAGTTCGTGTTCGGCCTTGGATGATGTGATATTCTGATACATTAGATAGTTGCGCATGTGACGAGGTTCTTGCAATATCATTGGTAGCTTGCAAGGTAATTTGTAGACAGCCATATCGGGCCTGATGACTGGCGTGCCGTCACTTGTACTTTGTAGAATGTTTTATGCTCGTTATGCTTAAATTCTCATTTGTAGACTGTTATTGGCACTCAATCCTTTATCTTCACTTGTAGTTTGTAGATGGCCATCTGCTCGCTTTGCTCGAAATGACAATTGTAGACAGTTATTGGCACTCAATACTTTAGATTTCAGCAATCAATACATTGGCGTGCAAACTCCTTGTTCGGAATCTATTGATGTGGGCGTGAAGCTGATGATAAGATCAAATGATGTGTGATGTGTGATCTCTTTTGAATGTTTTGAAGAGTTGAGTCGGACCGATTGATAAAATGAACACTACTTTTATAAAAGCCCAGGAGAGTTGTATGTACAAAGGAATCATTAGCTCCCTAGTAAATATAAATTGAACGGCTTCTTCAATTCATTTCTTCTGGCATCAAATCTTGCAAAGATTGAGTGCGACCAAAATAGGCCTTCAAAACACTGAGATTGAATTCAAGAAAGTCTTCAAGATCATCACGAAGGTAACTACCATCCTGAATCCGGATTGATGGCCCAATCGGGTAAAATAAATTAGCCGCGGATATGAAACAAAAGAAAACACAACAACCACTTTGATTTTTGAAATAGTATCATATGCGAAAGAAAATCACCAAACTTGAATTGAAAGCAACCCAAACCTCGTGGAATCGGCCTCGTAACCCTTTACAAAAAGTGATCTAGCTCGAAAAGTCTCATACCTGTGTAGCCTGAGGAATCCAGATGACTGTTTCCAAGTCAACCGTAAGGGTCGAAAGACCATTCACATGTATGAAAATATTCATGATCACGATCTTCTGAGATATCCAAATAAAAAACAGGCTATGGAGTAGTTATCACGATGGCAGAGACTGTCATCATGATCTAGGACATTCATGAGTGTCTTTCATCTCTACAATCAATACCACCCTCTTTTTGTGGGTCCAAAGATTGGAAAAAGCGCTTGTATTATGTATGGAACACTAACTTATATGAACACTATTTACATGATGAGCCAACAAAGATGAACATCTTGATCACAAAAACTTTCCTCATGATAGACAAACTGAATTGAAACAAAAAATGTAAACTTTCTTCCATCTCATACACTTTCCTGATGATAGGGCAACTAAATTCAAACATAGGATTAAATCTTTCTTTCATCTCAGCCATAGACGTGTCCTTGAAAGAAGCGATTCAAGGCTTTCGATGTGAGATTCTTTATTGATGACAAGATATCTTTCAGTATCTGGTATATTCATATCCACTGTCCTGCGGTAGCATTGTGCTGGTAAGTTTGGAGCAATAGGCGCTTGTGGATCCACACGTGTTGCAGGTTTTCGTCGAGCGTCCAGTCGACGAACTGCGCTTCTTGCGCCTTGAGTTTCCTTCTGATGCTTGAGCGATAATTTATCAACTGTATGAAGCCATTCAGCGTAGAGGTCTTCCCGCCAAAGGGATCCAACAGCAGTCAATTCACCATTTTCATCTTCGGTATCTGAACAACAATCTTTACTAGGAAGGTATTTTAGTGCGTCTGCTCCAAGATAAGTTTTGATTGTATTCTTGCGGTAATCAAAAAGCTAAAAGTGCAAGAATCTTACAATCAGCACAACACCAAGATAAAACCAGAGGAAGAAGATGCACGAACACTTTTCTTGCGTGTGTTCTTCAGTTTCAACTTTCGAGCCTGAGAGTTAGGGTCACGCACTCCTCTTCCTTGCTCCTCCGCACGTCCGCGTAACCATCTCTCCAAAACGCCCCACAATACATCATCGCCATCATGAGATGGATTCATCGAATAGCGTGAAAACGCATTGCGGTCCCTAGCCCACTTGATGTGCTTGGCAACGAATGCTAGCATTATTTTGTTCCACCGTGAGTCTCTTGAAGTAATCCACTGAAATGTGGCACGTGGCACGCCTGATTGGACCAGATCACGAAGGAATGCCTGCCTGTGAGTGATCCATGAGGCCTTTCGACGACCGTGCAATGTCTGAGTGCTTTCATGAACATCTATGGGACAGAATTCGATAGAAAAAACAGTTGTGTTATCTAGGATCTCTTGGACTGAAAGCGTAGGAAGAGCTGCCAGCTCTGAATCGGTAGGTGGATGTGGAAACACTGAATCTGAGATGTCAAGTAGGTATCGGGTAAATTCCGAAATGCCCTGACAAAACCCGGTGTGATGAGGTGGTAACCAGTTGGCCACGGCTCGATTCTGTGCTCTGACAGAGGTAGCTATTTGACCCTTCTTCAGCAAGTTCGAATTTGTCGGGAGTGAAAGTTGTGAGCCTGAAATAAAGCAGTGATAGCATGTGAGTTCCTTCTCTTGTGTGCGCATGTAATGTGTTGAATATTTACCTCCATAAGTTGTCATCACTGCTCGACAGTAGGATAGGTAGGCGGATATCGTAGGTTATCGAGAGAGCGGAAGCAGTGAAGCATTTTCATGATATCTGCGTGTCACTTCAAGGAGATTGATTGTTACAGATGACAGAAGTAACTTACTCATAAAGGGAAATGACATGTATCAAGCGAGCTCTTTGTTGTCCTCCAACCCTTTATGTTGTTTGATTTTTCCTATCAGTTTTTCCTTTCCTATCAGTTTTTCCCATCAGTCGCTCTCCACCTTCCTTCTTACGCCTGTCATATCTTTCACTTGCTTCTCAACCTGTTCAATGAATTTTTTACTTCGATATCAAAAACAACACTAATCTTTCTATATTCATATATTTGTCTTCATCGCACCACATGTCTTCTTCTTGTTACGCAAGTTCGGATTCGAGTACACAATATCAAGATGCATTGAACAGTGAGTTTATTTTCTGCCCATCTCTCTTGATTCCAGTTTTCCCTTCATTGACTTGAGACAACTGCTCCAGGTGCTGGTACCCTTGAAGATGGTTCGTACCCCGGTGGTATTAGCCTTGAAGATGGTTCGTACCCCGGTGGTATTGGCCTTGAAGATGGTTCGTACCCCGGTGGTATTGGCCTTGAAGATAGTTCATACCCCGGTGGTATGGCGAGCCGAAGAGGTATTTTTTCTTGACTCCGACTCCCACGCTTTGTAACACAAGACACTGATGCTATCATAATCTTCAGACGCGAGCCCGACACGTGACAACATTCATTGTAGTGGAGAAGACCAACCTCTGGCGGAGCCGAGATTTGATTCACCTAAAGAAGAGCACAACAGAACCAATCTACACGAAGATTGTCATGGAAGTTGAGTGACTACGGGTTTCCTAAAATCAGCTTTATGTTTTCCGACCAAGGATTATACTAATATGTGGGAGATTGCAGCCAGTGACACTGAAACGGTTCTAGCAACCTCGAAACGAACTTCGCGCAAGAAAGGTGAAGATCACCAGAGTCCATCGATATATGATGAAGGGGAATACACAGACAAAAGCCGAGATGACATGCCAGGGACCTATCAGGATGATTCTGATAGTGGGGTAATGTCGGATGCAATGAAAAAAATTAATGGTGGAGCGCGGGCCGGTGAGCCTACAATTTCGTTCAATGATCCAAGAATCGTTCTGATCCTTGAATTACAGCTCGACTTTTGTTTGATGAAGTAGCCNTGGCGGCTCAAACTCGCAGCCAAGTCTGTCAAGCTCTGGAAGTCAAGACTCAAATGATGTGGGATCTGAAGGTCTTCCAGGTCCATCGAAACAATCCTTATTTGACTATGGTGGTCACACTAGCGACTGGCGTAAAAAAAGAACAGATGAAAATCAGATTGATCTCAGCCCTACACAAATTGCACCAGGTAAACATGCACGCGAAGAAGACTTGTGCGATCTCCGTATTGGAATGACCTCAAAGAAGCAGCGGGGTAACATGTCTCCTATCAGTACGTCCGCTTCCCTTGCTCCGTTTTCGATATGCGTCTTTTTCATCAAGTTTTCATTTGACTTCTAGGTGAATGTGCAAGTGCTGATGAACGTGGGCCAGAACCCAATCACACGAGCCACTCACGACCTGATGTCTTATCCGGTATGCCCCAATTTCAGCTTGCTCACCCTCACTTTGGAGGATGACCCAAGATTCTTTGTGAATTCCAGAAGACCCTCGCGCCGCTGTGCAGAACACAGCTCCATCACACAATCGCCGGGAATCCAGGCATCAGAATCAACAACCAAGAAGAGAACATTCAAATCAGTCTCAACCTCCTATCAGTATATATATTTTGCTTGCTCTTTCTTGATATGCATTGTTTTGATCCAGTTTTCATTTACATTCTAGGTGAATGTGCAAGTGCTGATGAACGTGGGCCAGAAACCAATCACATGAGCCGCCCACGACCTAATGTCTTATCCGGTATGCCCCAATTCCAGTTTGCTGACCCTCACTTTGGAGGCTGACCCAAGATTCTTTGTGGTCTCGAGAAGACCCTCGCGCCGCTGTGCAGAACACAGCTCCATCACACAATCGCCGGGAATCCA
>KZ148746.1:0-12023 GCA_002157085.1 Melampsora occidentalis | reverse complement strand
AAGCCCACCAGCGGTTGTTTCAATTCAACATGGTATGTCATCTCCTGACTCTGCCTTTGGACCTTTGGTCTTACTGATCCGTTCTTTTTTTGGACCTTTGGTCTTGCTAATCTGAATAAAGCTGTCTCCTGATCCTCTTGTGTGATTTGAACAAATTTGGGGAAAGTGATGTGGAATTTGACCTCTATCAAATCTCCTGGCTTACCTATTGATGTATGTTCTTCTTCCTCTGAGTCTGCTCTACCCTTCCCTTTTGGTTCTTCTGGCTCATACAATCCGTCCTCTCTATCTGACTCCATCAAATTACCATCTACCAAGAAATTGTATGTCATTGGTTCACCATCCATGTCTCCTTCATCCAGTTTGGCAATGGTGTTTTCCGAGGTCACTTTGGTTGTTGGTTTATGACTACCTTTACCTCTACTTGGGGGCACTAGATTGGGCCTGGTAGAAATCCTGTTGCTGCTGAAGTTTCCTGAGTTACTCGCCTTACTTTTTCTTCTGCCGCTGCTAGTCTTGCTCTCATTTCTTTGTTTGTGACCAACATTTTCCTTGTTTGTTCTTCTGAGTCAATTGCACAATTTTGTTTGTCTGAATTATTTTGTTGGTTATCTTGATTTGAACTTTCAATTTGAAACCAATTGAATCTTTTTTAAAATAGTTTAATTTGAATCCTTGAAACATGACACAAGTTCTTGTGTCTTTGACAATCTTGGGCTTACCTTGATGCGGGGTAGTGGTAAGAGGGAGAATTTACAATTTCCTAATTGAAATGTACAGGGCTGTTGATCCTGGGCTATCCCTGTACTGTCTCTTTGGGTTCCACTTACCCGCAAGCTAAGTCCCCATGGGCTTTGGAGCCACATGTGCCTTATTGGTTCCATCAAACAAAATCTAGAGCAGCCTGTGTCCAAAGACTACCAAGGATCTTGCCAACTTTGCGTTGCAAGAACTGGGTAATGACCAAAGATATTTACGTAGTTTTAGGTACATAAGAAGGGTTCTTGATTTAGATCAAAACATCTCATTATTTCAGCTCCTAGCTGAAAAGTTACTAAGAGCAATGGAACTAATAGAAGTACTTAGAGGGTGATATTGATGGTTATGGTTTAAGAGACTGAGAAGAGCAAAGCAACAATAAAACATTAAGCAAGAAGGGATAAAGTGGAACGGAGATTTAGATACATGTGTAACTAATCTAGCTGGACTTCAAAACAAAGGATGGTCTGAAATAATTGGTTAAATTATGATAAGGTGAATCTCTTCCACTCTTGGACAGAATCTCCTCTATTTAGATCCTGTTTGCTCCAATTTAAGGGATACATTGGAGATACCCTTTACTTGGCATGTTCTAGCATATTCTTCTCAGTGCATTTGTTTTAATTGAGATGTGCTCTCTATATATGATAAATTCAATTGAGCTCTCAAGATTTGTTTCATTAGTCTCTTGAATGACAGCCAAAGATTCTGATAAATTGGGCCTCAAAGATAATTAATTGGTTTCAATTGATTTGTTCTCACACGTGATAGGACATGATTAATAAGTGTGGAAATGACTTAGTTCATTTTGATCACCTTGTATCAATTGTGCAAAGGTGAGTGGTATTCACTACATAGCCTAATACATCCAATACTAAACATGTCCTCATTCAGAAGAGCTTGTTGGAATCATGTGATTATCACAACCATCTAGATTTCTTCTTTACCAACATGGCTATCATCTTTTCTGTCTTATGAGGAATGGGATGGTTTATTTCAAGGCTATCCCCAATTACAAATGAGTGCAGTACTTATGGCTTGTTGGTCAGTACAAAGAGCTCAAGTGCTGTTGAGGTAGCTAGGGAGAATAAGGAGCAATCAGCTTGGGAGGGAATAACGGAGATATGAGTTAGAGAGAGGCAAAGTAAGAGCTGATAATTGAAACCAAATGACAGCCTTTTGAAGGCAGAGTTCTGGGTGCTCTCTATGTACTACCATAGTCACTTGGGTTACTATTGCCTGCATCAGGCACCCTGACGCAAACAGCACTATATAAGGTGCTCTCAAATGTTTCATTATCAAGAAAAAGTATCTTTCAAAGCTCATTATTCACCATCAAATCCATGACTTTTGGCCTTAAATCTAATGACAGAGTTAACAAGACTTACTTACTCTCTTGATTTTTTTACAGCATGGCCAAGGGTGACTCAAAATTCAAGTTTTTGATCTCACATATACTTCCAGGTCAAACATGACAAGATTTGCAAGATGTTGGGAGCACTATGTCTTCAAATTTCTTTGATCCCTCATATTGGTGTGCTGTGACTTTTCTACAATCTCACTTTTGTAAAACCAGGTGTAAAAATGTTTTGATGTAGTTTTGAAGATGAGAAAAATAGGCTTGCTTCTATTATGCCATGTAGAAATTGAATCAATCAAGATGAAGAACCTTACAATTGGCCTATAGTCAATATCTTGGTAATTGCCAATTTTCTTCACATCTTCCTACAAACAAGATATGTACCAGATTGAAAAACCTCATGAGAACTCAACTATTTCTTTGAATACTAATCTACATGCCAGCTTAAAGCACCAGACTTTAACTCTTCATATCCGCACTGCGTTCCATGCACTCCAACAGTCCAGATGCTAATCACACCATGTGAATATCCTTGTAGCAAGTTGACGTGTACATACAAAAGACTTTCTTTAGTATCTGTAACAACCCATCAAAGAGGTGCCACAACAAGCACATCTTCCCCTTATCACCTGGGAGGTTGCAAGTCAGTGGACCCCTGCTGATAACAAAGGATTCTGCAAATCCTTTAAACAAATTACAAAACACAAAGGGTGCTCTACAACAATCTCATCCTAAAAGATTTGTTTCAAAACTGTCCGTCTGTGCACGTCAACATGCTACACAGATATTTAGATGGTGTGAGCAGTCCATGTGCAGTATACGGTAGGAGTTTGAGCTATAGCCACCTCATCACTCAAAGAAGCCAGCTGCCAGGCACTTCAGGATGGAATCCAACAATGAAATATTCAGTTGAACATGTGACACCTCACAACCTTGTACTTTTCTGTTGATCAATTCCACGATAGCACAACAGGTTGGCTGGATATTCCTATATTCATATATTGTTGCGTCAACGCAAGACTACGATGGACGGTTTTTGGAATGAAAAGCATTGAACGGATATCATTACAGGTTCTCTTTCAAAGCTTGGGCATCATACAAAGAAAGTAATAAATACAGCTTGACTTGCAACTATGCACAACTTCCCTCTACATAAGATATAGTGTTGAGTCTGCTTAGACAAGAGCGTGCTACTCACATTCCCATCTCGTGTCAAGTTTGATCTGGTTCATCAGAACCATCGCAGAGAGAATTCCAGTCCATGTTGAGTGTCTTTAAGTTGCTAACTCGACTACTGTGAGGGGACTCTTCAGTCGTCCTGTCGATCGTGGGACGAGGTCGTGATGAATTGCGGGATGGAGTGTCGTGAGAAGGGCATGAACCGAGTTCGGATGTTGCAGCAGACCGGTTGAGTAAGGGGCTATGAAAAGGCTGGACGAGCAAATTATTGTGGAATGGCTTGGACTGCAACGGTGTGACCATACGCTTGCGCAGAGAAGCTATTGCCTTCGGCGGGCTGGTATGACTATCGTTATACGGACGAGATCGTGCGGGTGTTATAGGTAGCACAGTCTTGCTGGTTGATGCATCAGAGGGATGAGAACGCTTGGACTTGGCAGATTGCTTGATATGTTCATCCAGAAATTCCATCTTGCGCTTGGTACTTTCCTGGCGGGCCTGGGGATTCAGAGGCGTTGCCACCGGGAGAACCTTCAGGAATAAAAAACAAGACGATCACAAAACACCAAAGTATTTCGAAAGACTGTGAAGTCAGCAAACTTCAAGGAATAAACAGGACAGTGGAACGTAGGAATCGGCATTATCAGTCGTACCTTGTACCCAACTTCTATAAGATTGGTAATCTGGGCTAGGTAACAACTAGCCCTGAGCTGGTGATCGTCTTCAACTTGATTGAATTCAATTTCCTCGTCTTCTGATAGGACAAACGTGTCAGGAAGTTGGCAAGAGGGTCCAGCATTTGGTTGACTCGTTAACCGCGACCGCCGGGAAGCATTCTTCACAAACGTTTCAGCTAGCCGTTCGGAACGATCCGAATAGAGGTATGCTTTCGAGTTCACCTGTTCGGTTGACGCAGAGCATGAGGGCATCTGTCAATATATTGTCACAAAGCGTTAAGCTGCAGTACCCTAGTGAATCTGAGACGTACGTGGTGGAAGCGGACCTCCCCTAAATGGGGCGTCACGATTTCAATATGACGTTCACGAGCGTTCGAGTGGTATAAAACATATCAATCAAGGTATTCGTTCAGACTCCTGGTCTCCTTGCCCCTTTTCCCCAAGCCTTGCCTTTCAAAGAGACATTCTACAAGTCATGGTGTACAAGGAGCAAACATTAATCTCCTACTGCACTCACCGTCATGCCATACTTTTTTGTTCTTGTGAACATCCGAAGTATACATACAGCTGTACTTCTTCTAATGACGCCTTGCAGTTCGATGAACAAGAGGAAATCAGTACGATTTTTGGTTAATTATCCTATTATCCAAGGTCGCGAGAATCGACACTAACAATTACCACTGGAAGACCTTCATGTGCGAGAGAGGATGAAGCAGTTCGGTGATCTGAATCCTTGGCGAGTACTGAATCTTGAGGGGCCGCGTCAAATGCCATTCTCTGGGCAATTTGGTAGACAGATTTGGCTGGTGAAATGCGAAAAGCGAATTGAAAGGATCTCGAAACCCATCACGCCCTCAGACGGGACCTCTTAAAGTGAATACCCGTGTGAGGCTGTACTGAGTCACGGGTCGAGTATCCGCCTCTTCCTCATCGACACCCGATTGGCCTTCAGACTTTCAGGTGTGACTTTGAATCTATCATCTGCGTCACACCTTTAATCAATCGACCTTCTCTTATAGCTATGGCATCGTCGAGTGCTGAGAAGAGATCAATGGTAGCCCCTGAACGTGAGTGCAGAATCTGAATGATCCAAAAAAAGGGACTTTAGCCACCCATGAAATTGAAATACTGGTGCCCCTTTTTCTCCGTCGTCAACTTCATACACTTCATGTTAGGCGCCGTCCGCTTTGTCTGGCCAACGGAGGATAACGACGATTTTGACGTGACTGGCCGTGAGCAACCTACGCTTAGCCTAGCAATATGAGGCACCCGAAAACGAGGTTGATTCAACTTGAACTTGACTGCACAGTATCCTCGATGGTTTTCGCTGGTGCCTCTCTCATGCTAAAAAATCCAATCCTGGCATGGATCGGGTTGATGTTTTCGATTACCGCGATCTTTAACCATGATTCGGATCGGAGATCCTCTGGAAGTCAGGCCTCAAATCCGTATCAAGGCGTACTGTAAGTATCATTTCTCTTACAAGCCTGGAGTGCCTGTGTGCGGCAATGCCACGTTCTTCCAGTCGTTGATTCAGAGGCAAACTCGCGTAAAACACACGAATGTCCAACTGGCCCTCCCTTTCAGGTTCTCTGTTTTGGCTTTGACAACATCATGTAAGTGTTTAGGATGGAACTAGGATAAGATGAACCATGCAGGATCTGACAAAATGGGTTTTTTAGATGTCCAGAAGTTGGTCGATCCGAATGCAAGGCTTCGAGAGCCACCTTCGAGCTGAGCCAAACGTTGAGAGCTACCATCTCAACCGAAATTAAGATGATACAATTGCGAAAACAGATTTATACAATAAATTGAAATCTCGGCATCAGGTATGGCAGCTTGTCAAGAGACTTGCCCTGTTCAGAAAGTGTCGGCAGTGTTTCCTCGTAGATACGATGCATGTGGTCATATAAGGGCATGCCTTTTAGGAAGCTAATCATAGCAAGTACCCGTACGAGGCACGAGGGAGATTACTATTGCCCATGCCCGCACTTCCTTAGCTAAAGCTGGATACGGAATGCGCATCTAAGATCTTAACCATTCATGGTTAAGTAAGCAGATGCGCCTTGACGCGTAGAATGTGCCTGATGAGACGCGTGACGTAAGAGCAGAGCTCAGTTGAGACCTGAAGGAAGATGATGTATATCATCGTGAGCTTTGAGTTCATCCTTTCCCCCGGAAAGACTAAGATCTCAGGCTCTCATTCCTAGCTCTCCTCACTCTCGTATCCTCAACAATAGTTTCCCCCTTTCTTCCTATCTTAATTTTTTCGGTTTACTTCTTTTAGTTAGATAAAGATTAGTTATCAAATCATATTGAACAAGAGTAGTTAATCGTTATTAAAGTTTCAAAAACTTCAAATTTCATCTAATCGCTAAAAATTCGAGATGTCAGACAAACCAAGCAGAAGAAAAGGAGCTACCACCAGCAAGGATACAGAAAGTGTAGTAGCTAGCATGTTGACAGGAACTCAAGGTGACAAGAGTCACGAGAACCGACCGAATCAAGGAGATCCAAATCTCGATTCAAGTCAACAAGGAGATCCAAATCTCAACTTAACGAATCAAGGAGATGCTAATCTCGATTCATCAAAAGAACGACGAAACCAAGGTGATTCAAGCAATCCCGGTGCTTTAAGTGAAGGAGGTAATCCAATTACCAATTCCGGAACAGACAGCGGAGATCGAGGTCAAAGTGAAGTAGTTAAGAGTAAGCATCGTTTATAACACAACAAGATGCAATTATAAAGATACTGATACAAATGGTTACAGTGATAGATAACAATTCTAAGACTATAAGCGATCAAGGTCAAGGTGCAGTTCAAGGCACTATAACGAACAGTAAGCATGTTTAAATAACATACTGAAAGTCTTAGAACTAACTATTATATCGTCGTTACAGATAACCCAACCATAACTTTGAGCACGGTAGACAAGAACGATAGTATCAAATCGAACATTGATCCTTTGAAACTAGCAGAACCAGACATAAGTCAAGCTTATAGACAGGTCTTGTCAAGTGGGGTTAAAACGACAGTGAACATACACGACGGTAAGTGAAAGTTAGTTACCTGTGATAATAAAGGAAAGATAAGAGCTAAAATGCTTTGGAAATGGACCGAATTAGGGAAGTCGCTTTTTATCGATCTATCAAAAGAAGATGAGTTAGAACAAACAGTTGACTTGTCAGACAAAGATGCGGTATTTGATAAAGCAATGGAATTGACGATGGCGGGAGATTCAAAAGGAGCAGAGAAGTATTTGAAGGTTTACAAAACTCTCGGACAAATTAACATCAATAAGAATCGTCCAGCAAATATCAGATCAGTTTCAGCGAATCCAATTTTAGTTGAAGATCCGAAGAAGAATGAAGGGGTTTATGAAAATGGCATGTGGTTTTTTTCAGGAAACAGATCAAATATGAGCCGTAGTTACACCCCCTTTTTCGATAGAAATATAAAAGAACTCAGATATCCAATCCCACTAACCATATTCGATAAAGATTGGCAAAACAAAGCAGTAACCCATAACGCACGGAAAAGGTCAAGATCATGCGATGGAGATAAGGATACTTATTTAGGTTTACCGTACGCGGATGAATGGCTCTTGGATTATGGCGAATGGAGTCTTCATTATATGGGGTTTGTAACGGCACTTAGGGCGGCGAACTTTACCAAATTCCCGGACTGGGCTTTGGCTCACAAACTCAACGTAGAGAAAGTTCTTGGATCAATGGGCTGGATGACGGCATTGAAGTATGATATGAGAGTCAGAGAATCGGCTTTGGTAAATAGGTTAGAAATAGACGGAAAGGTAGCACCTCCAGATATCTCCGAATACGATGCTACTTTAGCAGAGGAATGTTGGGGTGAATCGAGAATGAGAGGTAAATCACGAATTTCACTTAGGATAAATTTCTCTACCATCCTTTGAGGTTATTTCGCACATGAGTTACTAATGAATTTGGTTGAAATCAACCAAATTAGATGAATTACGATTCAAGAAAAACCCTTATGCAGAAGGAGAAGAACGTGAAGGTTGGGATCCGGCTACAGGCAAACCACCGAAGAAGGAAAAGAACACCCAGAACTTCAACCAGAACTTTACGAAGTCATACACTCCAAAGTGGAACAATCCAGGGGCGAGCGGTTCAGGTACTAGTGAAGGGAAAACTCAAGAGAAGAAGAAGTTTAGACCAGGGTATCAAGGAAATCACTATGACCCGGATTATAAGGAGAAGAAAGCTGCCGCAGCTGCTGCAGCTGCTGCTAATAAAGCGAGTCAATCAAACAAGTAGGTAGAATTCCTTGTAGTTTGATCGAGAAATTGTTGTACCACTATAGATTTCATAAAATGTTTCTGTGTCTTCTTTACCTCATCGTGTATTGATTTGTATCTGATTTGTATATTTGTTAGAAGTGAAATGCGTAATGTATCGAACTTTGTGAGAAGTGATGTGATCAAAAATGAGACAATGAGAAGAACATTGGAGATACATCGAACAACACAAATAGTGTTACCAGTGGG
Organism: Melampsora occidentalis; assembly: GCA_002157085.1. Taxonomy (NCBI): domain Eukaryota; kingdom Fungi; phylum Basidiomycota; class Pucciniomycetes; order Pucciniales; family Melampsoraceae; genus Melampsora; species Melampsora occidentalis. The sequence goes on along the minus strand of KZ148746.1, from coordinate 3,522 downwards.
ATGGCCAACCGAAATCAGATGTGAGATGAATGTGAACAAGTGGAGAGAGGCGCTAGCAAATAATAAATTGCTACCTGAATATGAGGACGTAATTGATGGTTTTATAAATGGTTTCGATCAAGGGATTCCCGAGCACTCGATTCCAAATTACGACGATTTTTATACTCCGGACAATCACTCATCTTCAATATTAGCATCAGAGAAAATATTGAATTCGATGCAAAAGGAAGTGTTGGCGAGAAGAATGTATGGACCTTATACTCACACGCAAGTAATGAAGGTATTTAAATTCTTTAGATCAAGTCCCCTAGGAGCGGTCATAAACGGAGACGGCTCTCTGCGACCCATTAATGATCTATCTTACCCGAAGAATGACCCAACAGTACCCTCGGTAAATTCATTCGTAGACCCAAAGAATTTTAAGACAACTTGGGACGATTTTAGGATCGTGGCAACATTCTTTCGATCGTCAAAGGAACCATGGTTGTTAGCGGTATTCGACTGGGAGAAAGCTTATAGGCAAATCCCAACGAAGATGGATCAATGGAAGTACTTAATGGTAAAGGACTTCAATGGAAACCTGATGTTAGACACGAGGATAACCTTTGGAGGCGTAGCAGGGTGTGAATCATTCGGAAGACCTGCAGACGCCTGGAAGCACATTATGATGAAAGAATTCGATTTAATTACAATCTTTCGATGGGTCGATGACAATCTTTTTGTAAAAAGATCAGGATCAACAACGGATATGAAGGAAGTGGTCACAAGATCGCAAGAATTGGGGGTTTTGACGAATATCGACAAGCTATCAAAATTCAGTCATGAACAGAAGTTTATTGGGTTCATTTGGAATGGTTTCAATAAGACAGTTCGACTACCAGAGCATAAAATATTAGAAAGAATAGAGCAAATCAAGGTATATTTGGACCCGAAGTCAGTTATTACGTATGATAAACTAGAAGTATTCGTAGGTAGATTGAACCACGTAACTTATATATTACCGCAACTAAAATGCTACTTAAATGGCTTATATAGGATGAAAAGCGAGTGGGCTAATATATATGCAACGAGGAAAGTAACTGAAGATATAATAGAAGATATGAAGTTTTGGTTAGAAACTTTGCAAAACTTCAAAAATATGAGACTTATAGCAATAGGAACACCCAAAGAAATTGGATGGGTAGGCGACGCTTCGACTTCATTTGGAATCGGGGTGATAATTGGAACTAAATGGTGTCAATTTAAATTATTGCCTGGATGGGATTTTAGCGGAAAGGCAAAACGAAACATTGCATGGTTGGAGACAATAGCAATACGACTAGGTTTCTTGATGTTACTAGAAATGAATGTATTACGAGGCCAAAATTTGATAGTGTGGACGGATAATACAACCTCAGAAGCGGTATTACGAAATAGGAAATCGAAAGATAGAGAGGTAAATGATGAATGGAAAATAATCCAACGGTTATTGGTAACGTATGACCTGAATTTGCACCCGATGAGGGTGATATCAGATGAAAATGACGCGGATGAGTTATCAAGAGGTATTAGAGACAAACATGAAGATGCGGATAGGATACGGTTGGACCTTCCGCTTGATCTAGTAGGGATTCTAGTAAATGCAGAGATACCCAAAGTAAAGTCGGCATCATAGAATGTGGCCTTCATCAGTTGTTTTCTTTCTCCAATTTGTTCCTCGAGTTCAGAAATCCATAGTTGTTGAGTTGTGTAGAGTTGTAACTCTCTCTTCGTTTCTTCGAGGCAGTGTAAATGGTGCCTTTGTTGGTAACGGTTTAAGATAATGATAAAGACGTTGGTTGATGAATGAGTCATTGTGAGGACCATGATAAAAACCAGTCAGCTATCGGGATTGATGAAAAAGGCATAGGTAATTGCCCTCAACACACAGTGACACGCACTTACCATCTCGAGTCATCTCCGCGTTCATAAAGCTTGACGTTCCCAAGGTGAGTTCGCTTTAGCCAATCAACGATGATTCGTGGCTGATTGAAGGTTCGTCGGCTCCTGGAACCGTGTGTCCAACCTTTTAGATGACGACTCTAAGTCGTTTGGAACATTTCTTGTCCGGGAAAGGCCAAATCGATCCGTCGACACTAGAATTGCACATGCTTAATGGATGGAAGATGAACACGTTATTGAGCTATAACAGTGCCGTCAAGAAGTTCCTCAAATACCTGGAGACGGAAAACAAAACGGATTTCCGCTTGCCAGCAAGCCCAAACGACATATACGGATTCTGCTTATGGGCTGGCCGTACTGAGTTGGGCTCTTCGGGCGAGGAGGTATCAGCTCCCACTTTGAAGAAGTATTTATTTGGTCTTCAAGCATGGCACCTGTATCACGATGAACATTATCCTCACGTAGTTTCGGATCGCGTAAACGTCATGCTACGAGCATCCGCAAGAGCGGACGCGATCCTGCCTTCCCGACAACCCAAACCTGCGGTGATGATCAAGCATATGGTGGCACTTTTTCACGATCTAAACCGAGGCGACGCAAAGGACATGGCAATCTTGGATTGCGCGATCTGCGCCTTCTGGGGTCTTGCTCGCTTGGCGGAGCTTACCTACGACAACACTTACGGCGAGACTAAGTGGATCAACTCGGTCTGGTGTACGGACGCCTTGTACTCACCAAGCAATGAGAACTCGGTGGTCCTCAGCGTTAGAGGCGCTAAGACCGCGAGGGCAGGGGTACCACAGCCGATTCTGCTGAACGCCCAGCCAAACTACCTTTGCCCAGTGAAAGCGGTACGGCGTCGTTTGGCTACCTCGACGAACGGATCTTCGTCGTTGTTTGGATTTGTCGCGGAAGACGGATCTCGGCGAAACCTCACGAGATCGATGGTGGCAGGACGCTGCATCCAGATCTGGGAAGAACATGGCTGGAAGGGTATTTCGGGCCACTCTTTCAGGGTTGGGGGCGCGTCCTTACGCGCAGCGTTAGGTATTCCTCACGACGACATCCGCTCTCTCGGAAGATGGACTTCGCAATGTTACCGGCTATACCTGCAGGATTACTCTCCCGCAGAGCTTCGGGAAACAATCGCAATGCTTGGCGTGCTCAACGATTGAGGGAAGTAGATAGGGGACCCAGTTTGCACACAAGGTAGGGGTTTCACACGGCTCAGGCTTGTTTAGCAAACCAGAGATTTGGGTGTATCGCTCACCCCCCTTGTGTGCTCTTTTGGCTTCAGGCGCGTTGCTTTACGTGTCAGAGACCATTCTCCTTCCTTTTCCGGACCGTACTCGGCTAGCAGACACCGTCCAAGGTGGCCTGCACTTTCTACCGAGTCTGGTCGGATGGAAGGAGAACTGTCCCCTCTTCCCCGCACACCATATACTAATATGGCGTACACGTATTCACACGAACACGTGACTTACCACTACTATAGATATTTAGTTTTGCAATACATTACATGTTTTTACTCAGGTGATTTATCCAGATAAATCATCAGAAGATAGATAGGAAGCCCTTTAGCTATTCCGTTGCGAATGGATA
>MWRL01029026.1:0-12813 GCA_002157085.1 Melampsora occidentalis | reverse complement strand
CATATATAGCAATTCCAAATGGCAACAACTTGTCATGGCCATCAGAAGCCCAAACCTCATTTGAACTGCCGGCATAATATTGCCGTCTGACAAGTTTACAAGCAGCTCTCATCAAAACAGGATCCAGGTCCATTGCTTTCAGAATAGCTGCAATCACATCACTACATGAACAGGAAAGAGTGTAAGTATAAGACCAGAACAAAGAGGGATATCAACTTCAAAGACGTGCCAGTGGTTGGCAAGCTGGGGTTCAAGAGCAAGCTTTGCCTTGATACTCATGCTGGAGCTCATTGATCTTTTGACAAAGATCAGCATACAAAACTGAAGCCAAGTCAAGATCATCCTTTTGACGGTGAAGATTGAGTTTCTTCTTGTATCAAGCTAGGGTGGAACAGCTGATGATGATGTTGTCTTCATTTTTGAGTGATATGAGAACTTGCTGTTGGTACAGAGATTGTTTGTACTTGTCTAAAACTGCATCCTGAACTACCTCCACATCATAATTTCCCCATTGCTTCAAATTCCATTCTCTGATCCGTCTCCTGACTGTTCTGACACAGACTCAAATGTTGTGCGTTTGCCATACAGTGTTGGAAACAGTTTGTGCTGGCCACTTGTTGGCTACAGCTTCTGCAACCAGGGGTTGCAAGACTTCATCAGAGATTTTGGCAGGCATGTTGAGCATGTGGATCTGGTGGTTGATGTTTAAGTGAAGGTCAAAATAAGCTGACTGAATCAAGATACAATAAACAGAATTTGAGAAACCAGCATTTGGCTGTGGAAGTTATAAGAAATGATCTGAATCAAGACAAAGGAAACAGAATATAAAAGTAACTGGTTTTTTCTGCTTTGGGAGCTTTGGAAGTTATAAGAAAGTGACCAAATCAAGATGGGGTAAACAGAATGTAAGAGTGGAGTTTTTTTTGTGTTTTGAAGGCTTTAGACTAAGAAAGTAACTGGATCAAGACAAAGTAAACAGAATATAAGAGTAAATGTTTTTTAGGTTTTGGGGGCTTTGTTAATTATACGAAAGTGACCAAATCAAGATGGAGTAAACAAAATATAAGAGTAGAAGGTTTTTTTATGTTTCAAGGGCTTTAGAAGCTCTAAGAAAGTGACTGAATGAAGGCAAAGTAAACTGGATATAAGGGTAAATGATTTTCTATGTGTTTTGAGGGCTTCAGAGATTATCAGAAAGTAACCATATCAACACAAAAAGTAAGGTAAAACTTTGTGGTTTTCAGGATGTGTATCTATTAGAATAGTATGGAACAGGAAGTCTGAGTGTTGAAGAAGATGTTAAAAGGTGTGAGCAATAGAGGTAGGAGCAGCAGGCAGAGAGACAGTGAGACCTTTTTCAAGGTTACAGAAGCAAAGAACATAGACAAAGTCTGGTTGGGTAAGAGCTCTAGTGAGAGTTTTACTGTGTACAATGTGGAAATGTGGGGTTGACCAGGCCAAGTTGTGGTCAGCTGTCTAGAAATGGAAATGTTCTTTTCTATGATGAGCAGTTCACTTGTCTGTATCTCTGTATTTTGATTTTTGAATTTTGAATTTGGGTTTTTTGATTTTTGACTCTTGAATTTGGGTTTTTTGATTTTTGGTTCATGAGTCGATGCAGGTACTGTTTGTCAAAAGGTGACAGTGCATTGAAAGACTTGACAACTGCTTGAAAACATTGAATTTTGAGGGAGAGACAGGGTTCTTTCCCAGATCTCAAGGGAAAAACAGGTATTTTTGGCCTATATTTGTGTCTTCTCATTCAATCTTTGACTTTCACACCCAAGGTTTGTGTTTTTGGATCTTTGATTTATGTTTTTAGTTTTGTGAAATTTGACATTGTCACTGTGGAACATGTTGCATTCTGTAATTCTGCCATGAATGTAAATTTTCCTGCATATGTTCTTACATCTTCCGTCTCCAATATGTTACTAAGGCAAATACAGAGTAGACACAGTGAACTAAAAAAACATGGCTATCATCAATGAATTTGCGTGTGAATTTGATGAAAGAGTAAAAGAAAATACCTTCAAGTTAAGTTTTTCTCAAACCTCAAAAAACCAAGAACGTGTGGACTCACTCTCCTTTCCTTACCTCAGACTAAATCTCAGACTAAAAGCTTAATATGGAGCCTGGATTTCATGATCAAATTTGATCAAAGATGTTGAGATGCAATGATGGTAAATTCAAAGCAATGAAGCACATGTGATTGAATGGAAGTTTGTGGTTCAAATTGTTGTTTGGTGGTAGAGAATCCAATGATGGTGATTCTTTTTTGCCAAGAAAACGCAGGTGAAGCTGAGCTGCTATCTCTTTCACCAATCAAGATCATAACTGAAGTTCCTATCAGCTAGGTTCCTAAAATGAAATAACAGCGCAACATTGCCTGGACGCGATCAAAGGGCAAGCTTACTTGTATAAGAACTGATTAATTTGGAATTGATTGAGGGGGAAATTGCTGATCTTGAATTTTAGAAAGGTAAATTGCTCTACTTTTGTGATTGCTTCCAAATTGATACAAAGGAGAAGCAGGTGAGGTGAAGATGGGAGAAGAAGCTAATTGATCTGGAGTTGCATGGTTAGAAGTGAGAATTGATTTGAATTGGTAATCAAATGACCAAGTCAAGATTGTTAATAGCAGGTAAATGATCAACCAGTTTATTCCTGACTCCATCATCTGTGGTTCTTTCCCGGCTTTGAATAATAAAATGAGAATTCAAAGCTGTGAATTCAAATTAAAAAAATGTGTATTCAAAGCTGTGGACTTGTAATTCGAAGCCGTGCAATTGTAATTCAAAGCCATGCAATTTTAATTCAAAGCCATGAAGCTATATTCAAAGCCATGAAGCTATATTCAAAGCTGTGCAATTGGAATTCAAAGCCATGAAGCTGTATTCAGGGCCGTGAGACTTTAATAATCAAAACCCTTCAAAGCTGTCAGTATCATGGCTTCAAAGTCATTACATATCAATAAATCCACCATATATCCTATGGGTTACAGAAGTTTATGGCTTTAGGAAGTTGTAGTTTTGGAAAGTTTTTACTGTGCTTCAATTCAAGAACAACTTCAAATATATAAAATAAGATACAACTAAGCATCAACTTGACTCCTTTAATTCATTGATTGAATATTCATTATAGATATTGATTTCTTGTCTTCAAGCTTTACCAATAATCAATAAATTAAATCAAAATTAAATCAAATCAATTACTAGAAAACCAAAATTTATCTCAATCTATTCAATGTTGCTTAATCAGCTTATCTTACATAAGAGCCTGATCTTGCAATAATCAAACAATTTAGCTGATGGACTCATTAAGCCTGAAGCTCACCTCATCTTTTCAATCTCTAATTCAGGAAGGATTCTCCTTTCAGCTCAATTTTTAAGTCATCTTCAGAATAGAACCTTTGATACTAGTAACTCATAACCCAGACATCCAGTATGATAATGAAATACCTAGAAATTTTCAATGGAGAATGAACTTCAGCTATGGAATTAGGGATTCAGAGATGGTGAGCTATTATCCTCCCAAAAAATACATCCCTTTATCACCCATTGCTAATTCTCATAGTTTCTTCAATCACTCATTTCAGCAGTTTCAGATTGTCATAGCTTTACAGGAAGTGAAGAATCATAAGCCAAAAAACATTGGCAAAAGGCATTTAGATGTAGATGTGTATTGTGGTTCAAGCCCACCATCTAGCTCTATCCTACAAAATGAAATTCAGTGGCTTATCAAGTATTTGGTAGGCAAACACAATACAGCAGATCATTTGAACATTATGATGATTCAATTATGCTTGAACTTGGTAGAATCTTTTCAAATAATGGGGGGTGATATGATAGATCCAAAGGTAAAGCTTCATCCACTCTCCACTTCAGAAAAGATAATATCAACATAAAATGACATCACACAGTAAAAAGCTTCAACAATTAACAAGCCAGGTTGCAGCATTTGTGATTGGTAAAGGAGATGATGATGGAAGTCAGTCAGGGAGTGAGAATGATGGTGAGCTCATTGAACTACTTTCTTTCAATAATATCTGACTGAGACTTTGATATAGATATTTTGAACAGAGCCAATCTCGGGCTAGGTGCGAAAGGTTTTGGTTGTGAGGTTGTGACAATGGCACAAGGAATTACCTCAGTCCATTTTGCAGGAAATAAGCGGAGACGCTCTAGGCTAGAATGAGTGCAGCTGGAGTCCAGCGGTTGAGTGAACACATTGGTGTATTGCAGACAGGACTCACGTCCCTGAATCCACCTATTCTCTACTCGAACGGACCTTTTTGTTGCGATCAACTGGAGCGCACGAGATGAAATGAGGAAAGGGTAATAAGTATTTCATGAAAAGAAAGACTGTACAAGCTAAAGTAAGAAAAGCCTACCTGGAGCGCACGAGATGAAATGAGGAAAGGGTGAAGAAGAAGACCCTTTCCTAGTGCAGCTCCAGTCGGCATATATACAAGATTCGTTATGTAATGAGTACGTAACAACATGAATCGTAGTAGATGAACAAGTGATCAGTCGAGATAGAAAAATAACAGATCAGTGAGAAGATAGGTGAAAAGCACATCAATGATAAGTAGACTAGTGGAATATAACGAGGTTTTCAGGATATCGAGGTTAATATTCCAACACCCCCCCTTGCGTTCAGCTATCTTCAACAGCATGGGAGAAAAAAGGAAAAGAAAGAAAAATGTTGTTACAGTTTGATAGAAACAAGAAAAAAAAAAGGAAAGAGAGACATGACATAGTCGAACAGACAAAAACATTTTCATATGGACAGATGGCATTTGTAGAGAGAGAGAGAGAGAGAAAAAAAATAAAAAAAAATAAAACAAGAGGAAAGTAGAGTCATGCAAGACCAAACAAAGCACGGTGTCGTTCAAGTAAGACTCGAGATAAAGGTTTAGTCAGCATATCAGCTAACATATCTTTGGTAGAGACATGGAGAACCGTGATGTCTTCGTTTTTGACACATTCACGGACGAAGTGATACCGAGTGTGTATGTGTTTAGTTCTGGCGTGATGTTGTGGATTTCGCGCCAGGGCCTCGGCGCCTTCATTGTCAACATGCAGGGGAATGGCTGCCGGCGGACGAATGTTGAGTTCGGCCAGGAGATGCTTGAGCCACATGCCTTCTCGACATGAATCGGACAGGGCCTTGTATTCCGCTTCAGTGCTGGATAATGAAACAGTGGTTTGTTTCCGAGATTTCCAAGAGATTGGTCCCACGCCAAAACGATAGGTGTAGCCCGTGGTGGATCGACGATCATGACGATCTTCAGCCCAGTCGGAATCAGAGAACCCGCTGAAGGTAGCTGGCCCGCCTAGAGTGAGGCGTAGATCGCTAGTTGATTTCAGATACGTTAACACCCGTAGCGCCGCCGACCAATGAGATTCGGAAGGATCTCGAAGGAATTGAGATAGGCGACTGACCGCAAACGAGACATCAGGCCTAGTGCATTGAGCGACCCAGAGGAGAGCACCGACCAGACTTGGGAAATGACCGGGAGACTTGGCTTCATTTTCACTTCGGGGATTGAGATCTTTGAAGGAATCAGTAGTTGGAGTTTTAACCGAGGGAGCATTTAAAGGTAAGAAACGAGAAGCGATTTCTTTGATATAGTGGGATTGCGAAACAAATAGTTTACGTGCCGAGACGTCACGGCTGATGTCAAGAGACAGAAAATGGGTCAGCTCTTTGTTGGAAGATATCTCAAACTTGCCAGAGACTGATGCGATGATTTCGTCGACGAATGAATCCTCGCCCACTATCGCTAGGTCATCGACATGAACAGTGACTGCACCGACTAACTTGCTGTCCACTAGGCGATAGTACAAGGTAGGATCGTACTTGGATTGTACAAGATTAAAAGTGATAAGGACTCGGTGCAACTTTGCGTTCCACAGCCGAGGGGATTGTTTCAGGCCGTAGATCGAACGCTGGAGCTCACACACCCAATCAGGGTGATCAGGATCTTCATAACCTTGAGGTTGTGTCATTAGGATTGATTCTTCAAGAGATGAGTTCAGAAATGCTGATTTGATATCGATTTGTCGGCCTTTCCATTTCTTTGAGGCAAGAAGAGAGAAGATTAAACGGAGAGTCTCAAGACGGGTGGTAGGCGAGAAAACTTCGGTAAAGTCAATACCGGCAATTTGAGTGTATCCCATCGCGACAAGTCGAGCTTTAAGCTTATCGAGAGATCCATCAATATTCCTTTTTACCTTGAAGACCCACTTAGATTTGATGATGTTACGCTTCGCCGGACGCGGTACTAGTTTCCAAGTCTGCATGCCTATGAGAGTAGAGAATTCAGCATCTGCAGCCTTAAGCCAGCGTTCTTTGTTTGGCGAACGGAGAAGTTGTTTCCAGGTGCGAGGCGTGTCGATATCGTCCTCTTTACCATTAGCCAGGCCTGCCCAGTTACCTAACCGATTGGGAGGTTTAGACGTACGAGTGGATTTGCGGGAAGGAGGAACCGTTGGCTTAGAGGCTTTCCCTTTTGTAGGCCTTGTTGCCGGCGCGACTGGAGGAGCGACTGCAGGTGACGATGGGCAGACAGGTGGAACAGGGGGGTGTGAAGCAGACAATTCTGATAATTGAGAGGTGGAAGGAGATGACACAGCAGCAGGACTTGAGAGAGGGACCACTGGAGCACACGCAGGAGTTGAGAGAGGGACCATGGAGGGAAATGGAGGCAGGTTAGGCGAGACGGGAGGTGTTGGATCAGGTGTCCTGATTGGTCGACGTCGAGGTGCGTGAATTGAATTCGAGAGACGACGTTCCCTTAGAGCTCTGCGTTGGCCTTCGGTAAGTTGAGGAACCGGAGAACAGATGATATCAGTAGGCCAGGGTATATCTGCCTCAATGACCGGACGAGGAGTAGGTGAGACAGTTGAAGAGTACGGAAACACATCATGGCGAAAGAGGACATCCCTGGACTTGACTACCTTTCGATGACGAAGGTCCCAGAGTTTGTATCCATTGCCGTCAGAAAGATAAGACAAAAGTACGGATACATGAGCTTTCGGATCAAGTTTACTTCTGTTTGCCTCGGGAACTTTGTAGTACGCTTGACATCCAAATGGATATAGATTGAGAGGTGAAGAGTCAGGAAGGCACAGAAGGGAGTTAGGGGAACAAAACCCAGCAGGAGTATGACAAGGAGTAGAGTTCAAGGTGTGAACAAGGTAACGTAGTGCATCAGCCCAAAAACTTTTGGGCATATCAGCGCTAATGAGAGAGCAGCGGATGTGATTGCCAATGGTGCGATTAGATCTCTCGGAAACCCCGTTGAGCTCAGGGGAGTGTGGTGGACCAGGATTGTGAGCAATCCCGTTTCCCAACAAGTAATCTTCCATGACTTTACTGACATACTCTCCTCCATTATCGGTGCGTAGTGCCTTAACATTATGTGAAGTGAGGTTGCGAAAGGTGGAACAGAATGACTTAAAATGAGTAAAAACTTCAGATTTTAATTTCATGAGATAGATAGTCGTGTGTTTTGAGTAATCATCAATAAAAGTAACAAAGTATTTAAATCCCTCGCGTGAAACAGTTTCACAGCTAGCTACATCTGAGTGAATAAGGTCACCGGGTTTGGAGGAGCGATATGGACTTCGAGAATGAAAAGACATGCGGGACATCTTGCTCTTGACGCATATGGGACATTGCTGCACCTCAATTTCGTTGAAGATAGATGGTGTAATATAATGCGATTTGAGAATAGACTTTAAAGGTCGTAAACCGATGTGACCTAGGCGCGTATGCCAATCAAATAAACTAACATCAGCTTTGCTGGCGAAGCATGAGACGGGAGTGGAGGCATCAACCTTCTCAGGGAGGTAGTATAAGTTTCCACGTCTTGTACCACGACCGACTGGCTCGGCAGCGGAGAGATCATCACTTGATCGATGAATATTGCATCCACCCTTTGTGAAGACTACCGTGAAACCATCATCACAAAGGGAAGAGACCGAGAGGAGCGGTTCTTGAAGATCTGGTACTAGAAGCGATTTATGATTATTTAAACCGTGTATTGCTACATCAGCTTTACCAACATGCGAAGCATGAATAACTGAGTTATCCGCTAGATGTATGGTGCGAGTAGAGGGAGACATGTGAGAAAGCGAGGAGGAATGAGGAGTCATGGTCGAGGAACATCCCGAGTCAATGTTCCATTCACGACATCGGGATGACCTCGCAATATCAGTCGAAGCAAATCGTACGTGAGTGTGATCGTCATCCGACTCGGAGTCACTAAAGTCAAGAGCAACTACTGATGTTTTGCCAGCTTTGGATGGCTGGTCTTGAGATCGAGAGGTATTGGGAGGTTTACTGCCAGTGGACGACGATTGTCGGTCGGCTATGAGCTTGTCTAGAGCCCAACAGTGATCGACATCGTGATTCGTTCGCTTGCAGAAGGAGCAGAACTTGTTGTTGGTCCTTGTGCGTCGATCGTTTGAGCGTTTAACATTGGGACGACGATCATGAGAGGAGGAAGTTTGATATGAAGAACGTTGAGAAGGGATAAATGATTTAGAAGCTATGACTGCTTGATGACCAGACGCTTGTCGACGAATCTGTTCGTTCTTGAGAGCTCGAACAACAGCTGCCGACTTGACGTCCTGTTGTTGCATAAGGGGAGTAACGACATGAGCCCAATCATTTGGCATCGAGTTGATTAGAGAGGTTGAAAAGATATCGTCCGCCGTTAGGGGTTTCTCCTCAGTGATGAGGGAAGAGAGTTTTTCAAACAATTTATTCATTGTCTGAAGATGAGAATCGAGATCGTTAACATCCATCTTAGCGGTGATTAGTGCGTTAAGGACAAGCATTCGTCCTCCCGAAGTAGAGTCTTCGTGAGCAAGACGTAGAGCCTTCCACATGGCTGCAGCATCATGTCTGTGAGGCTTGATGTATTGATAATTGATGTCCTCGACAGCCCGGCTGATTAGAGTGCAGACACGAGCATTATCCGTTGTCCAATTGGCTGGTTGATCTTTGATTTCAACAGATTGGATGACGTGAGTAAGCTTAGCATCAATAAGATACAGTTCTACTGCAAATTCCCAGTCTAGGTAGTTCGAGTTCTCGCCAGGAGCCTTCAGAGCAGTGATTCCAGACATCCTGCTGGAACGATCATCCACGCCAGCAGTTGACTCCATGGCAGTGGTAAACGATGAGACAGAGAGTGATAAGATAACTAGTTTCGAGAAGAGGTTTGAGATGATATTGAGTTTTTAAGATAAAGTTTGACTGTAGTCAACAAGTGATACAGGACCCTTGAGTTGGCGCAAGTTGAGTTCGCAGATAGTTATCGAGATTTAATCAAAGTTTCAACGCAGTTGGTAGAGAAATGGGTCTCATAACCTGTTGCGATCAACTGGAGCGCACGAGATGAAATGAGGAAAGGGTAATAAGTATTTCATGAAAAGAAAGACTGTACAAGCTAAAGTAAGAAAAGCCTACCTGGAGCGCACGAGATGAAATGAGGAAAGGGTGAAGAAGAAGACCCTTTCCTAGTGCAGCTCCAGTCGGCATATATACAAGATTCGTTATGTAATGAGTACGTAACAACATGAATCGTAGTAGATGAACAAGTGATCAGTCGAGATAGAAAAATAACAGATCAGTGAGAAGATAGGTGAAAAGCACATCAATGATAAGTAGACTAGTGGAATATAACGAGGTTTTCAGGATATCGAGGTTAATATTCCAACACTTTTGTCCCCTTCTACTGTTCCTCACGTTTTCCTTTCCTAAAACGCATCCTCATTCTCACGACTTAGTCCTTCCGCTTATTTCAGTGCTTCACTTTGTTTGCAACGAAATCTTTTTGAACCTTTAAATCCTTTCAAGCCTTTTAAGAATCAGAAACTCAACAACATGAGAGAAAGCAGATGAAACTTAGGGCTAGGACCAGAAATTACACCTTTAAACTCAGATGATTTTCAAATCAAAACTACCATAGAAGAAACAGCTAGAAGATTAAGACAAGATGAGGAAGAAGAAAGAGAACGTCAAAGAAACAAAACCAACGAGGAAGACGATAATGAGATACAACCATCAGTACACTCAGAGAGTGATAACGTTATATTAGAAAGTGAAGATGAAGTAGTGATAAAGGAAAAGAAATCAATTGTAACAAAAGATATCAACTGGACATTGGAAGAAGAGGATGAAGAGTCTTCAGCTTCAGAATCAATCAGTACAAAGTTAAAACCAAGTAAGCTACCATCTTAGAGCGTGATATATTCCGTTGAGACGTGTTCTATTCCGTACCATTCCCTTCAGAAGATTGAAAACGTGATCTACTCCATACCATTCCTTTTTGTGATATATTCCAAGAAATTCCTAAATCGTGATTTACTCCGTATATCGTCAATTCTGTATACCTCTAAGACGTGATGTATTCCGTCAGAGAAATTATAGTCAAAGCTAGAAACTATTAGTTTCCTTATAGCAATCGTTAAACCTTCCAGACACAGCACTGATGGAAAACATCATTTGATTTCTAGGCAGCTTGATAGATAAAGCATACAAGGCCTTACATTTAGGTGATTCGAAAATGGTTAAGAAGTTGCTAGTAAAAATGAAACTGGAAGAGTTAGGAAAGTTAGAAACAGAGGTAACACCTAAGATCAACCCGTTAACAAATTACAAATCCAGAAACACTCCAAAGAATACGTTGAAGAGATTCACAGAGTACTGGGACTCTCATTTCAAAAAGATGGATATACATTTCCCACTGACTATATCTGATGCAGAATGGATTGGGTTAGATAGCTTGATAGCTGGAAAAAGCACTTCTAGAAAGAAAGATCGACCTACTGGACAAGTACCAAAAAACAAATGGTTCATGTCATTTGCAGATTGGACTAGAGCTAGGTTGTTAATGGTCAAATATCTAAAAATGCACTACTTACATATAGACTTTGCCAAAGAGTAAGTAATGAACAACCTTGGAATAAACAAAATATAAAATGAGAACAAAATTACTAATGATGATCGGTTATCCAGCCTTGAGAAGCACCTTGATTATGTCCAACATCTGAGCGAAAGACACGGATGGGTCGCCGCGTTTAGATACGACATAGCGGTGAGGAACGATGTTACCTGTAACCACGTAAACGGCGCTCCGGGAGATCCAGGTGAAAAGAGACAAGACTTTCTAGATGAAGCCTTAGCAAGAACGGCAATTTTACAAGATGGTAGATTATTACCAAAAGATAACCGTAAGTTATAAGACCAATTAATTGACGAACCATTAATTGACGAACCAAATGCTAATACATGAAATCTGTGATTAATAGCTTACGCTAAAGGTCAAATTTGTGAGATTTAGCCCGATCAACGGATCAAGATACCCAATAGGAAAGAACCACGATTCAGTAGACTTAGATGTAGAAGAAGATGCGGAGGAAGATAATTTGAATCATCTTAGAATCCCAAATTTTAAGAAGACAAATGACTATACGACAAACCGTTGGAATAATGGAGGAAAAAGATTGAACGACAGGTCATCATCTCCGTATCAAATACCGGAAAAAGGTAAAGGGAAAGACAGAAACCCAAACTACAAGGGTAGACAAGCCAAAAATTTAATATGAAAGTGAAATCACGAAACTGAAGTGTTAAATTTGTCTAGTGACGAAAATTACATACCAAAAGGAAGAAGAGATGATGTTGAAAACGGTGAACCCAAACAATCAACATCAGGTGAAAAGAAGACGTAAGCCGAGTTGATAGCATGATAACTCTATAGATAGCTATCTCTTTTGTTGTAATGATTAGTAATAAACTGGTTTGTATTTGAAATGAAAATATGTACCTTTAGATCGTCTTTGAAAAGAAAAAGACAATCCGTAGAAAAATTCAAAGTATTTAAGAATGACCAAAATTTAAGCTGGCCAACGATTGTTAAATGTGAAATGAACATCGATGTATGGAGAAGAGAGTTAGAAAGATACGGATTAATAGACGAGTATCAATATTTATTAGATGGCTTTAATCAAGGAGTACCAGTGCACCCAATAAAGAAACCGAAATGGTTTTGTCCGCCAAATCATTCATCAGCAGAAAAGGTAAAAGATAGAATCAAAGAAAACATCAAGAAAGAGGTTAGACTAGGGAGAATGTTTGGCCCGTATTCGAAAGAGGCAGTTTATAATAGACTAGGATTTTTTAGAACTAGCCCTCTAGGAGCGGTAGAAAATGGCGACGGCACATTTGGGCCGATTAATGATATGAGTTTTCCAGAGTTCAAACCGGACATACCTTTGGTAAACTCATTTGTAGACAAGAGAGATTTTGAAACAACATGGGACGATTTTAAAGTGGTAGTTCTGTTCTTCCAAAATTTAACAGAGGAAGTGCTAATAGGAATTTTTGATTGGGAGGGCGCTTACCGCCAAATCCCTACACACTTGTCCCGATGGCCATACTTAGCAATTCAAGACTTCAACGGAAACATCTATATCGATGTAAGAATTGCTTTTGGAGGAGTTGCGGGGTGTGGATCTTTCAGTGGACCAGCCGATGGTTGGACAAACTTAATGATAAAGAAATTCAATTTGGCTCAAGCTTATTGTTGGGTAGACGACAATTTAATGATAAAAAAGAAGGAGGACAAAGTTTTGATGATTGATATAGTAGAAGCCAGCGAGGAATTAGGTGTAAAAACTAATGTGACAAAATACTCAGAATTTGCATACAAGCAGAAATTCATCGGATTTCTTTGGAATTGTAAATTGAATACGGTGACGTTACCAGAAAAGAAACTGTCTAAGAGGAAAGAAG
>MWRL01029016.1:0-10532 GCA_002157085.1 Melampsora occidentalis | reverse complement strand
AGTCTTTGACATGGGCAAAAAGTTTGTGTGGTGTGCCATTAAAGAATTCCTCACCGCAGTAAGTACATTTTGCCTCGCGTCGTCAGCTACCATTGTCTCAAAGAGTGGTCATTAGGAAGCCATCCCATTGCGGGCCATGCTTGGAGTTGGGTGCAAACCACTTAGAGTTAGAAGAGGTACTACTCATTGCTTGAGAGCGTGTCAGGAGAAAGTTGAGGAACAGATGTCAAGGTGTGGATTGATGCTGATGTATATCTTGTTATACTTGCAAAAATCAAAACCATCAAAAGCCTCAACCCTATCCCCACCGCAAGTTTGTACACCGGGCTCAGCAGTGCCTTGTCTGAAGTTGTTGCACCCCGTGCACCCCCCTATTTTAACCTTTGGGGTGCACCAGGGTGCGCGCAGGGTGCAAGCGCCCCCCTGCTTCGCACTCCAGGTCGCACCCGCCACATGAAAGGGGAGGCTGATTCAGTTGAGGCCCAAGCTTTGCATCATAGATACAGATGTTTTTATTGTGTCACATTCATACTGCAAATCCACAATGGCAATGAAAGTGGCACCCTAATACTATACCCCAAAGCACTAGGCTCCAACAAACATTGACTCACTCCCTCCATTTATGACCACAGTCCATGGACCTCTATCAGAAAAACTTTTATCATGATTTTTTATTGAGGATCCCAGTATATACACCTCACACCCAAACCCAAAGCCACAAAGCCTTGGGGCGCCACAGCAGGGCTCAGGGCTGTGGCCATGGCTCAGGCCCTTGCCCTTGCCCTTAGCCCTCCGTGGCCTTTGCAGGGCATCAAGTTCAGCTAAGCCTGCTTGAGACACCTTAAAAGACAGGCTTAAGCATGGGATAGTAACCAAAAACCACTTTGCCTATGATTGGACATTCTTCGAGAGAACCCAGGAGGCACAACTTGGTTCGTAAGCCCAGGGGGACTCAGTGTAGCTGTAGGTGGAAGTCCCGAGTTTGCTGAGCTAAGGGGTAAATTGTACAGGAAATGAATTGCAAATTTTGTATGCAATTCTTCCTGTTTCCCTTACCGCTCACAAACTCAAAAACTATTCCACCAAGCTCAAAATTGATCTAAGATCAAGAATCAAAGTCCCACATCTCCTTGGTGATCTCTCAAAATTTGCCATCCCGCCTGCCCTAGCAACGCAAACGAGTCACAACAGCAACAGGCAGGCTCAAGAGTATATCACCACAAATCGGAGGGGTTCCCAGAGGAAGGTTCTCCATAATAAACATGCGATATCGAGTTAGATAAACATGAGGGACAAACTACAGTTAATCTCACCAATACCCAAACCGCTCCACTCCAAATAGCGGTTTCAGAGCGGTTTCGAAGCGATTTCGTGGTCCGCTATGACCTCCGCAGTTCATAGCGGAGCCTCCACTTCAAAACCAAAATGCGGGAATCTCCATAGCGGAGCAAGCACAATGAAATGGATCAAGGTATTGGGGCCAAAATATCACAATATAGCGCAAAATATTGCAATATTGCGCAAAATATAGCGATTGCAGTTGCTCCGCTCCAAAACCTTTTAAGCCTTTTTTTTCTATCCATAGCAATTCAAGTGCGGAGCGACTCATAGTGGCCATTCCGCAACGCAATGAAATTGGGTCAAATTTCATTGCGTTTTGGAGCGGTTTGGGTATTGATCTCACCCACCGACCCACTGGCGATTAGCCGGCCAAAAATGGTTTGGTTCCAAAGAACCAATCTCAGAGGCTGGGCTGTGCCAATGCCCCATACCGGCTACTCTGACCAGGAGGTAAGAGTAGCCAAACCCTGGGTATAGACACTGTGTCAGAATTACTGTAGCACGTCGACGTGCACGTACAGGAGAGTTTTGATAGAGACTCACACGAGTCATCAAACACGCCTCACCGACGCCTTTGTCAATGTCTCCTCAGGCGGTTGGGTCACCAGACAAAGAGGGGTTGTTTTCAGACTCGCTTTCCCATTGATACTCAAAATTGATGTTGTATCAGAGCCTGAGCTCTCCTTTTGAATCGAAGCTCTTCCCCGCTTCTGACTCCCAGATAGACCTATGGGCCGTGGTTCAAGCTGCACAGCAATCAAATTTGAGCACCCAATACTGGAGTGTTAAGGTGTGCACCTTAAGTGTGTGATACACACTGAGATCTCCCTGCATGCACAGCACCCGGACCTTCATCGTTCTTGTATTGCTTGCTTCGTTCGGTCTCTCCTGGTCTTACTTGCTAAAAACCTCCCCGCCCATATTGATAACAAAATGACGATCAAGATTTCGATCAAAGGACTATTTAGACTTCATGTACACGAATTTAACTGAGACGCTCGAGTGTGTGGACCACAAGGTGATAGGTGAGCTCTTTTTGCTATGTCTTTTCTACTTTGGTCTCTACTTTGAGCATCTGTCTCATTGAGTGGTGCGATTCCAATCACGCTCTACAATAAATCTCTGTGCTTATTGTTTCACCTCACAGGTGGTAAAAATTGCGGGAGGAAGGGCTTGGTGGACGAACCAAAACGTGGGCCGTGGAACCGTGAGCCGGAGTGCCGAGACCATAATTCATCAGATTGCCAGGTCATGAAGATTAAGAATACGTACGTCGACTTCCGCACCAAACATCTTCAATCTTTCACCGCGTGGAATACTTCACCGAAGAACTGGACATGAAAAGTAGGGGTTGCCTTCCCCACAATAGCCTTTGTCCTTTGCAACTTGACTAATTATGTGTCTCATTTGCGAAATGACTAGAAGCGAATCAAAACCCTCAACCCTCGCCTCCTGTGAAACCGTGGACAACAGTCAAGTCTCAGCAAATCACACCGGTTGATGGATAACACTTTCACCCCTCGTCAATATATAGTCCATCGATCGATCTATTCTTCCCACTTTCATCGCATCTCCAACAAATTTATTGTCCTGATGCCTCCAAACCCGTACCATCCGTATAACATCCCTTCCACTGATTCTAAGAGTACCATGGAGTGGAACCGTATCGTTCATCTTAATGATCAGCTTGGCACTGTGTCCAAAACCGAAATGATAGCTATTCATGTATGCTTTCTCATATAATCTCTTCTTTCTCTTACTAAATACACTGACTATTTATTCATTCTGATGTGTTCTTTGGCCAGTCTCTTGTCCGTAGGCATTTTCGAGTTTTGATGTGCCGCGAGTCGAATTCTTCAGCCATCCCGCCATCTCTTTCTGAGGCGGAGCAACGCGGCCTAGTGGAACACTTTCCACTCGACAGTCGAACCCCTAATGGTGCTTCTCTACCCGTGATAGACGTCACCGACTTCGTGAAGACCGGTCATCACTTGAACAGCGACGACTTTGCCGCTGTCGAATTGGACTTGATGCGTTGGGGTATCCGAAGGTTCTCTTTCAACTGGGAGGTCAATGTAGATGACCGCGTCAACCAATTACTTTTGATCTTATTCTGGAACTCCTTCTACCGATCCGTCAAAACCCGCGCTTATAACTACACTGTTGACAAAAACCTCCTCACTCATGAAATCATCATGCCTGTCGTAAAGACCCAATTCAACAACCTTCGCTCCGCGTATCATAAACAAATCAATAGCTCGGAAATACTCAACTATCATCGCATGGTAAACGACAAAAAAAAGGTATGTCAGATTTTGATCCTCAACAATAAAATTCTGGGCTATACTGACTCTGATCTCAACTGAGGCCTGTAAAGAGTATCTCGACTACTTGTACAAAGCAGGTGTTTCCGAAAACATTGTATCGATCTTCCAGCCGAGGAACTACTTCATTATGGGTAATATAGCAGAAGTCGAGGTCATAGGTAGTCAACGCAAAGTCGAGGAGGTACTTGTAGTTATACCTCGCTGGTGGTCGGAGAAGACTGTGCGCTTGATGGAAGTTATTGAGGCACGGGTAAACTCTCATGCGAACTGGCGTAATTCATTTCCTGGATCTTCTTGTGTACCCCGCAAGTATGTCAAAGGTCATTCAATCGAATATGGTTTCATCCCCCATCACCTTCCTGCGGATTTGTATAGCAAAGAGTTCAAAGATTCTTTATTACCTAATGAGATTTGGGAGCTCAAGATGAAGGCTGTAGTATTACCCGACGTAGCCCATATGGAACGTATCTTTCCTGCTTCCGAGGCGGACTTTGTCAATCAGGTTAATGGTAGTACAAAGGATGAATATTACCCTAGTGACGACAATATTTCTGTCAACGAACTTGATCTAATCGACACCGACACCGATCAGAACCTCACCAAATCCGACAATACGGAACTCAAGCGTGTTGAGCTGCTCCTCCGAGAACAAATCTCAACTCTAAAAGAAGATCTAGAAAAATCACAAAATGTTCTGGCGGGTTTCAAAGACAACATACTCGATGTAATGCCCTCGCGCTTGACTGAGTTAGCTGAGGCCAGGGAAGATATCAAGAAGCTCAATGAAAAAATCGATGAATTACAAGTCCAATTAGGATTAACTAAGACGACCTCAAGCACCGGCCAAATGGACTCCAATCCAGTTGTGTAAATTTCTATAGTAAGTGTAATGTGTTTCAAAATAATGATGTTTGGATGTGAAATTGACGGGACTCTCTCAATGCGTATGCTTCAACAGGTGATATCATGCCAGTCAACATGTCACTCAACGTGATGGTATGAATGTCTTGACAAGCCAGAATCCAAACTTTATGTATTCTTTCTGTCTGTATCTCTCAAATATTTGCCTCACATTATCTTAAAGGATGTGGTATCATTGGTCTGGTGTTTTTAGTCTGATTGCTTCAAAAACAATAAGCGCACGGAAATGAGGTGGAAATACTTGTATTCCAAATTTTCTTTTTATGTCTTCTTTTTTTAAGTCTGATATTGTATTGATAGGGGAGTCGTGGTTATGGGTAACTTTTGATGAATGAAATATCTTGGATTTGTGCTGTTTATTGTGCTGCGAAAAAAAGTTCACCTGTGCGAAGGAGCTACAAAGGCTTCACTGTGTATAACCTTGCCTCTTGTTTAAATCTTTGCTGAGCTTAATTACATGTGGGTCAGAGCCGCTGACAAAAATCGGTCCTCTAATGCCTTCGCTTCGGGCTGAAATGATAGCTCCGCCTTGACAAGATGAGGATGTATGAGCGAGTACAAGTCCCATAGACACTAAGGAGAGCTCGACAAGTCCCCTTAGTGTCTCGGAATGGGAGTCTCAAGCAAGATCATTAGACCTCGGTGTTCACGGTGGGAAAAAGGGAAGATCAAAAAGGGGTTGGCCACTAAATGCAGTACTTTCCCAAAGTCCTTTGGTTGAAAGAAACTTGAGAGCTCAAAGGCGGGATCATACACTCGAGAGATGAGCTCAGAGCTCCATCATCTGTCTTTGATAGCATGATAGGGCGGCTTTGTAATAAGGATACAAACATGTGATTTATAAATACAACACTTTTGATCGAATACTTGTTTACTTTGTTTGACCATCTCTCACTTACTTTCTGTCTTTTTGGTTGTTTATTTTGTGGGCCGTCTCTCACTTGATTTATATTGTTTCTGTCGCTTTTTGGTCAACCAAGCTCTTCAATTTCTCCTGTTCATATATTTTTTATAAAGTTTGCTTTCTATAGTTTCTTTCGATTTTGGATCTAATCGAACCTCTTCAATCTCTCCTGTTTATATATTTCTCACAAACTTTGAAGCCAAAGTCGAGGTTCATCATGAGTGCGCCACCGACATCGACTCAGTTGACTGCCACAACCCAGAACAACTCTTCAAAAAAAAGACGGATAGAAGATGAAGCTCAAGGCGCTGGAAGTATGTGATTCTATTTGAGGTTTTCCGTTGATCTGACTTAGACTTCTGACTGCGGCCCTTTGTATACTACCATGAGCAGGCAAAGATCAATCCGAAGACACAGATGATTCAGAAGACAGCTCAGGTAAGTGCAACGACAGTCTTTGAAAGAGGGTATGGTCAAACGGCACTTCATTTAACTGAATCGTAAATTTGTTTGAGAGCAGATGGTGAGCTTACACACAAAGATAAGATGGAACGGCGAAAACGGAAACGCGCTCACCGCAAGAAATTGACTGAGGGTAGGCATCGTGATGCCAAAATTGGAAAGGTTGCTGCGCAGGACGAAATTCCAAAGGCTGCAACTCCGCTGGCTAGAGCGATCTATGAATTCACCAGGTTGGTGATGGGAATTCCTCAGAGAGGTTTGAGCTCGGCTCTGGAAAATCATGGACACAAGAAGCTGCCGGACTCACCAACGGAAGAGGAGCGTCATCAGTGGCTTACTCGCAAACAAACTCGAGAAAACTTCATCCGAGAAGCCCAGGAAAAAGCAATGCAAAAGTACCTTCGAAAGAAACCCGAAGGATTCAAACCAAACCAAAAACAAAGAGAGATGGTAGAAAAAGACTCAGCTGAAGAAGCAGCACTCAAGAAGCCTATGAGGCCCGTGGTCTTCACTTCTCGAATGCATGAAGCTGGTCGCGCTCGTTATGCGCATCACTGGGGATCACAGTGCAAAGCTGCACTCGCAATGGCAGGGTTTCCCCGTTGTACCTTTGATTGGGAAGACTCATATGACTCACCTTGGAACTCGGCCACTTCAACCATCATATTGGCTCATTGGGCGAAAGCGTATGATGCGAATGGAGCCAGAGACTTTGGCATCTTAACATCCGACAACACTGCTGCTAATCGAGCGGAAGTACTGCGACGTTGGTGTACCAATAAGACTGTCAAGTTTAGAGAACAAAACAGGCATCTAGAGTTAATGAAAACACCTGAAGGTCAACAGAAGATGAAAGATCGTGTGGCCGCGTTGCAGGAGAAGGCCCTTAGGAAACGCAATAAAGAGAACGTGAGTTTGCTGTGCATGTGCTGTTTACGGAGGGAAAGTGAACATGTGCTGATTCAAAAACATTGTGCAGATTTATGAAGCGCGTAAAGAAGTAGCAAACAGTCTCTTTGGCGAGGATTCACAAGAGGCGATGATGATATCACGCGAAGATATACATTCAGAAGACGAATTGGTAGTGGAAGCAAACTTTGCCACTCGACAAAAGTTACGGCTTGAATGGCGAAGCGTGGAACTAGACACCTTCATTGCGTTACTTGACCAAGCGTATCACACTCGAAAGATATTACCAAAAGAAAAAAGAGCGGCAAAACAACTGGTAGAGCGAGGTGCATACGGTCCTGAACCTGCCCCTGATCTTTTCCCACCAAAAGGCTTTCAGGCTTCTCTAGTGTCGCCCCAATGGTTGAACTCACAAGGGGGCTTGGTAGTGCAAGAGCTGGCGTTGTACCAAAAGGACTCATTCAATATCCGGAATTCAATTGATGAGTTGATGGCAACATTCAAGGCCCACGGTGGTGCATCGGTTGGAAATGTCAACGCTTCAGCTGGAGGGTCTGCCGCTGGCGGATCCATGGAACACTGATTGGAGCAAGTACCTCAAAAATACCTGCGGACTGTGGGAGGTGCTCAATATCACTTAGTTTTTTTATGATGTTTTTATGTGTATATAGTCAAGTCTTGTTTTTTTTTGTTTGTATATAGTCTGAGGTTCGAAAACTATTTTGTTTTTTGGGGGATTTTGTTTCTTTTGCGTGTATATACTCTGAAGTTTGAATACATACTATCTCTTTTTTGAATGTCTTGTTTTTTTGTGTTTATATGTTTTGAGGTCATGTAGAAAACAAATAACTGATCAATTTATTTGGGGCTCCGTTTGTCAGGGTGCATAAAGTCTGATCTTTCGAAGATGAGAGGAATTGCATTTGTGATCCAAGATTCAGACCCTGCCCACTCTTTTTAGGGATTCAAATTACGTTTTGGTGTATGTATGTACATACATACTTCTCCTTGAATCTTGTTTTTTACCCTTTAAGTGAGATCACCAGTTTTATACACAGACACATAATAATAGTGTTTTGGAGCAAAGTGCATCTGCCCCACGGACCTTCAACCTACCCTACATCCCATCTTTTTTTTTGACTTTCGTCTTACTACATGCTCACACTATCAACTTTATCGCGGCTTTCATCTTTACTTGAACAACACTAGTCATTTTTACTTGCACAACACTAGACTTTAGACAAATTAATTTGTTCAATGACATCTTTTGGTCGTGATCGGGTCTGCTGCACTTGCATCCCTTTTGGATGTTCTCAGCGCGATTTTGAAATCGATGGCCAGACCTATACGGGACGCCTGTTCCATCGCAACAACTACCCGCGCCATGCTTCAGCAATTGAAGCTCATCAAGCCACCATCCCATTACAACATGGTGTTCCTTCGCCGCCTCAGCCCCAGCAGGCTTTCCCTCCGACTCCGGTCATCAATCAAGCCAATTTGATCGAATCAAATGATTCTAACGGGATCGGCAATTTGATCACTCATAGGAAGCGTGCTCTATCGCTTACTGAGACTACGCAGTCACCCTCTACATCCAAATTGACAGATGATCACCGCCCTAAAAAGATTCCAAAACTCATGAGTGCTCCAACATATGCATATGAATTTGACAGCAAGGCTTTTTACACCCCTCGAACCCTCCTTCAACACCCCTCTTGTGTCCAATCAATGGTCCACATCTTGAACGATCATGTTCTCAAGAACACCTCAGTAAACAAGTGCCAGATTTCCCTCAAGTTGGAACGACACAAACTCAAGACTAGTTATGCAAACACAGACTCTGCCACCCAGTCCATTTGGAAGGAGATACCTCTCAGTGTTGAGAAGCTCGTCCAATCTTTCCATGTTAATACGCCGATCCACAAAACTGTGTCTTGCGAGGTCTGTTTTGCACTCCATGGACCGCCCGAGAAGGATCCAAACAAAATTTGTTGTGATCACTTTCGATTTTCTGCCAAAAAACCAAGCGAACGTCGTTTCTCTTGTCAAGCGTCTTTATACAAACCATCCAGAAAAGATTCAGCCGTTCTTATTCCACGACAAATCTTTTATCACCAAAATTTTGCCGAGTGGCTGGCTAAGATGCTACACTCACCAGCCTTCAAAACTCATCTTGATACATCCATCACTCGCACCCCACCACCTAGCGGTACTATGCAAGATATTTGGGACGGAAAGCTTTGGTCTAGTTTCAAATCAAACGGCAAAGTCTACACGCGGACTTCGGGTAACCTTGTTTTTGCGTTCTATTGCGACTGGTTTGACCCTTACGGCACCAAACGTGGACGACAACACCACGCTGGAGTCATGCTTCTTTTCTGCATGAATTTGCCTCCTGACCTACGATATCGAGCCGAGAACACCTTCATGTACGGCATTACTCCCAGTCGTCGAGAACCAACCAGCGAGGAGATGAATCTTCTCTTACGACCGCTTGTTGAGGAACTTAAAGACCTCTGGAAAGGGATACAATTCAGTGTCACAGCACTTCATCCGCAAGGTAGAGTGATCCGTGTTGCTGTGTGGCCGATTATTGCAGATGTTCCCGCCATGAAGAAGGTATCCGGCTTCTCCTTGCACAGTTCAACCAATCCATGTTCAAAGTGCTATATAACCTTGTCAGATATCAACCATGTCAAACTGAAGACCGTCAAGCTTCGCACCACATTCACGCATCGAAAGCAAGTCCAAAGTTGGCTTGAAGCAGAAACTCTCAAGGATCAGGACACCCTTATGAAGGATAATGGGGCACTATACTCAGCTTTTTACGATCTCCCCTACTGGCAGCCCCTTGAGTTTGCAACTGTAGACATTATGCATTGTCTGATACTTGGACTATCACGCGACTTTTCGGATACATATCTGCAAATTTTCTCAGCGGGCAAGGATTTAAAGAAGAGGCAAGAAACCAAGATCATGAATGGCGACTATCCTCCGTTGGAACCCTCGCCATCACCACTTCCTGACCCCGACATTGAGATGAATGATTCAGATCCGAACGAAATCCTCTGTTCCAACTCTGCGTCCAGTCGTGGCCAGTACCCTCGATCAGCAAAATCTCAGTCAGACCAAGCAACTTTCAAGTCCAAGTCAGACGCAGCAAGTTCCTTCAAGCCATCCACCCAGCGCAGAAGCTCCAGCATAGCGTCTCATACCACTTTCAAAGCTCCTCCCGGCCCCACGATCACACCCAATGAGCTCGAGTTGGTTCATAAGTGTATAGCAGCTACTACGGTACCTTCTTGGCTCACGTCTGTCCCTTCAAAGATTGGAATGCCACTCTCTGGAACCCCTAAAGCCGCTGAGTGGCTTACTTTATACACGGTGTATATGGTTCTTGCGCTTGTTCCACATTATCATCACTCTGAACCCCAATCAGATGCCTCAAAACTCCTTACCGCTATTAGTCTTGCAATCCAAATCATCAATATCTGTGTTTCACGAACTATGACTGCAGATGATATCAAAACTCTAACCGACCTCTTGCTACAATATCGAAAACACCTGCTTGACGTCTGGCCCGCTATTAAATCCAAGCCAAACTTACACTACAGTTGCTCCAGTCTAGTCACGACCACGACCGCTCTGCAAAAACGAAATTTGATTAC
>MWRL01029005.1:0-21220 GCA_002157085.1 Melampsora occidentalis | reverse complement strand
CTTACTCTTTCGTCTGTTTCAAGGACTGAGTCAAGTTTACAAGAATTTAATAACAGCTCAACTCATCCATTTGATCCATCAAACTCACTCTGCCTTTCATCTGGATTCTGCATCAAATTATACGTGAGCCCCTTTCAAACCGGTGCCTTTGTTCTCAATCAATCTCATATGTACACAAAAAATGCCTTTATGACGCGTGTCGATCACGCATTGTATTTCATCTGATGTCATCATTGACTTGGATGTCATCTTTCTGATCGAGCATTGTATCACCTATGTAGTGCTTTGAACTATCCATTAACTCGAACTCATCATCTTTGATTGCATACAAAACAGGATTATTCTTACTTCAACTTAACCACAACTCCTATCAATCTCACCTCGATAACTCTCGGCCATCACAATTCTTACCAACAATCAATCAACTGGATTATTCAATCGAGCAGGATGTCCAAGCGGACGACTCAACCAGATCTAGTCAATCTACCCCCTGGGGTCATCAAAACCATCTTTCAACTTGAACCAGAATTGGTACCATTGTTCCTTGTCGGCTTGGGGTCCAAAAGCCTTCACATCACCTCTCGAGCATTAGTCTATGAGAACTTGACTATCGATGATGATTTACTTTTACTCGATCCGATTGCATCACCTGTGACCTCCACACCACCCTCATCAAAGCTTATGACCGTCCTAAATGGTCCTTCCGAATATGCAGAATGTGTCAAGACCTTGATCATGATCCCCTCAGCTCCGTCTTGTAATCAACAATCTCATCAGGAAGGCCGGAAATCTCAAGGAATGTTTGAAATGGATGATGCGCTCACAGAAGAGTCCACAGAACCTTTTGTACCAGATGATGATCATTCTACTTCTTCATCTGACTCTTTTCCACGGACTAGAACCACTTCATCGCATTCTCCTACACGTAATTTTAAACAACCTTCGTCTCATAATGACTCTTGTGAGATCTACGATTCCTCAGCAGAAACTGCTCGAAACCTTGTCAACTTACTGTCTCGACTCGCCAACCTAAGGCATTTTGAATGGGTCACTGACCGCTTACCGATGAGAGATCTATGCGTGGTGCTTGGTACACATTGTCCGAATTTGGAACGCTTTACTCTTAACCTCGCCAATCCTAAAGAATCGGGTCGATCTCTTCATCCTATGGTAACGCTCGATAGCTCAATCCTAGGCCCCATCCCCACCGTGGCTACTCATGACCATGGCCCACAACTTGACCTCTGGACACGAAGACGGTCACAGACAGCCTCTACGATAGATGAGATGGATTCTGATTCAGGGAATGGGATGATTCAGACTAAGCCGATTCGATGGGATGCAGATTCGGTCGACAGTTTACCGTCAAATCTCACACACCTACATATATCTTCCCTCTCTAGTATCGGATCTAAAAACCTATCAAGGGCTTTTGAGGGAATGCCATGGATCTCGTTGACCGAGTTAAAGCTGAACAATACACTTTTTGTTGATGATGAGCTCATGGTATCTGTTGCAAAGGGTTCGAAACGTATCAAGATCATCAAGATTGAGAGCATGAGTGGCACTAAACTGACTGAAAGGGGTATAGAAGTGCTGTTTAATAGTCTGGATGACCTAGAAGAAATCGAAATCCTTGATGTCGAAGGTAGTTTCTTCCTTACTTGTACCTCTGATTTCTTGACTCAAATGTCTCGGTTAGATCTAGCTATTGACCCTTCTGATCTCTCCTCCAGGACGGTTTTCAAAGAACGGATGGCTTAAATTAGATGATTTACCATTGAGTCTGAAATCAATTAAGTTTGGATATCATGAGATTGGTTCATATCATAGTTGGACACTAGAGCATCTGAACAATCTCACCAGTTTACTTTCTCTTTACCCTAATACACTCGAACGACTCTCTATCCAACGTTTCGTTCCTTATCCAGCTCTGATTCCCGGTCGACATGCGATGTATCCAGAGTTAGGTGTAGGAAGTCGGACAAGTCCTAAGAAGATGACTAAAGAACAAATCATGGCCATAGTAGATGAAGGAAAAAGTTTGAAGGAGTTGGATATCGATTGGTGGTTGATTAGCGTCGAAGGATTGGAAGTCATCGTCAAAGGTTTACCAGACCTGGTCAAGCTGAGGGTATTGGTCGATGCACCTTTCCAACGAATCGTGAGTTCAATTTTTCTCCTAAATTATGAAAGGTCAAAGATCCGGTCTGACAGTCTTTCTTCTTAAGATCGGATCTGCTGCCTTCGTGCACAGTAAACTGCGAGTCTTGACGGTCTCAATTCCTCCAGAACATACACCTTGTCAGTTTGATATCGTCTGGTTATCTACAGAAACACGCTTTCAAGAAGACTCGCATGCTGATGAATACTTTTAACTCTTAACGTCCAGCTGTTAACCAATTAGTTTCGCCAACAAATGGATCACCAGTTTCTAACTTCAAATCTAGTCCAGGGTCCCCATCTGTCTGTACAGAGACAAGCTCTCTAGCAGGTTCGACAGTTGTTTCATCTCTACCCATACCGACTGTTCAATCACCTGTACCTGTTAGAGACATCAAGAAATTTATCAAACGTGCAGGACATTTGAAAGAGATCATTTGGACTGGAAGAGGAGGATTAGGAAGTTGGAAATTCACTAGGACTTGTGGTAGTGCAGTAAATGTGAAAGTAGAATTTGTACCGATCACAGAATCTTTACCTCCTGAAGCATTCACATACGAAGCTAAACCGACCCATCAAAGCACAAGAGGATCAAGTATATCAAGTACTTCACCCATCTCAGCTAGAAGGAATAGTTCAGCTAGTACTACATTTGGATCCTATGGATCATCTAAGAATGGAATCAAACGTCGCACATGCAGTATTACTCATCCGAATGAAAACAATAGTAGAAGAAGCTCAGAAGCTAGTTTACAAAGTCTGTCAACTTCTTGGGGTAGTAGTACATTAAATATTCATAAAGTTGGCAAGAATTCGATTGGATTCCTTGAAGGCATTCCTGGTACCCCGGCTCTTTGTGAACTTGAAACTAATGGAAATTTGAATGGGATCGAAGTGGGTGCTGTGAATGAGTTGAAAGAATTAAAGAAAAATGTTCAAGCACTTTCGGTTGATGAACTTCATCAACTTGATCTTGCTTTTCCTTAAAACTTGAATTTGTAGAAGTTTTGTACTGTATTACTTTGTTTCATCATTCATCTTCTTTTCTGATTATATCTTGAAAGGTATAATTCTGTAGTTTTATGTTCAGTTTTTTGAATTTTTCTCCTTTTGTTTTGCTTAGTTTGAAGTTGTAAGATGTGAGATGAACATCTTCCTCACCATGTGAAAAAAGGGGATCATGTGAATCATGGTTGTTCAGATGATATCAATCTTCTTATCAAGATTTTAGTTGTTGTATGAAGTGAAGAAGAAAAAGTTATGAAATTGTGTGTTTCTTATTTGTAGTATTTGTAATAATTTCTGATGGTGATATTCAAGATTATCTTCAATTTCAAAACTTTGATCTTTTCAAGCTATGAAATCACATTCATTTGCTTTTGAAGAAACTATTGTTCCAAACAAAAAGCAATTGGGTGATTTTTGAGTGGCGAGTGAGGAATTTGATAAAGTTCTGAAAGTCTTGGTGATTGATTCTGAATAAATCAATGATAGACATTGTTTTGGAACTTTAAAAGAAAGCTAGTCTTCACGTAACAATATTCAAAAAGCTGAGATCAATGATTGGGGTCATAAAAATTGATTTACACATCCACACATCCCCAACCTCACCTTGTGGACGTGTCAGTGATTGTGTGGATTATATGCTCCCACTTGACACCACATTGATATCTTCTTGATCTGGCCAACATGCAAGACACAATGCATGAGAAGTTGCAACCCTCATGCTGATATTGTGTCTTGCCCATACTGATATTGTGTCTTGCAACACAAAAAAGGGCTATTAATCATTGCATGGTGGTTTTGGTACAATGTATTGTTATTGATATTCTGTGCAACAAAGCTTTCTGATCAGATTATTTTGATGGTGTCACTCTACTTGGACTTTTTCCCCATTTTGATTGAGATGTAATCATAGGCATTTGCAGCCCATTTGTTAGAAAACAATATGATCAGTTACTTTGGGGTGGAATTGGTGATTTTTGTCTTGTTGCAGCCCAACACAACAGGATACATTGAGGGATTTATGACACTTTGTAGGCAATATAACACCATACACACAGCAGATATCTGACCTTCAATACAACAAGCAATGTGCAGTACTTTGTTGTGTTTTATATCACTTGCACATTGATCTGGCTCCAATTCTCAACAATAACTTGTCATCTAAACCACAGGGTTCAAGAGAGAAAGCAAAGGTAGATGCAGAATTATCAAGGTGTAAGAGCATTGCCAACAGTTCCTGAGTTCTAAAACATATATAGGACCATCTTTAAATGTACAACTTGCTGTATTGAACCTGGATAATCAATTCCCTCCAATGAGCACAAACGAGCTCATCAAAAAGGTCCTGCCCAAGACTTGACTCAAACAAGGACACTATGGGTGGTATTTCCAGATGATTCCACTTCATAAAAGCTTTATGTGGACATTATTGGACCAAAGAGGCATGATCTGAGATCATTGTGTCCAAAATGTCACCAATACCGCTTGCTTCAAATTTACCAAAGACCTTGGGTATATGAAGGTATGGACATGTGATACCCGGAATTGCTCTAAACAAGGCTCTCACGTGTGGCCACATGTGAGAAGTCTGGTGCTTGTTGGATGGGTGTTTTTTGACCAATCCCCCTAAACATCAAATACACCTTACGTATTGTTATGTTCAAAAGCCCTTGTTGTGGATGCTCTGAGTCAACAACTTGATGAAAGAAGAAGTCAAATCTCGCAGGTTCATCAGGGTGCTACACAGCCAGATCAAAAATTGAGATTGCTTGAGAGAATTGGCGCACAGTGAGATTTGTTTACACTGCAGCTGTGAATCAGTGAGTGAAAGTCTTATAGTCTATACCCAAAGTAATACCCACTCCAAGTAACTTGTTCAAACATTAAAAGATGCTTTGAATAACACTCACGCACTATGTCTGGATAGTGTTTCCTTGTTGAAAAGTGAACTCCATACAGATACAATGAGATATAGACTTTGACTCCTAATTAGGTGCTTGATGAAGTTGACTCATGGTGTGAGAATATTGATAGCTGTCAGAACTCCCATTCATATTTTGTGTGATGCACCGTGACACATAGTGCAAAGTTGGTTTTTGGAGGGGGCTTGGGAATCATAATGCCACAAAAGTGTTTGCCCACAATTATGCACATGTTGCGCTTGCTTACATCAAGAGCCAACTCTATATACACTCATCCTATTTCATAGAGGTTTTTAGAAGAGACTGAACAGCTAAATGAACTAGCACTGAAAATGGATTGCAAAATCAAATTTTATTGATTACTTCCTGGCATGTGGTGAAAACCTTCTATGACTATCAATTTAAGCACTATGACAACAGATTAGATTGCATGATACAATAACAAGCAGTGACAACAAACACCTCATACCAAACAAAAGTAGCCTTTGCCATACTTCCCTTCTACAATACTGAAAAAGACAAAGAATCAAGTGAGTTTGCTCACACACTGTAGAGCTTGCATCAAATACTGTCCCCATTTTCTATTTGATTTGGAGAAATATGAAACACAAACGGAAAAAGATTATCAGTAGAGTCAAATTGCTGGAATTACTTGAAAAATCAAAATTTAGCTGTAACTGTCAAAACTGGTATAAATCACACTTGAAAACTCCTTCAACTCATCAGTGTTGCTTAGAAGCTATACAGAAAAAGAGCATAGGGTCAGTGGAATCACAAAAAATTGATAGTAGTAGATGCAAGGGAAGGTGAATTTGAACATGATCTTACCTCAGTATATTCATTGGGTAACATATTGAGGATATGATGACTTTCTCTAGTGATGATTGGTAAGAGTGTAACAAATCTAGACGTTTTGAATTTTTTCTGTGTTTCACTTAGATCATCATTGTTCAACTCCACAAATCTCGGATGGACAAATTCTACATTAGACTTTTGTGCAACATTTTGTAAACACCTTCGTGTGACTCGGTCCATTAATGAAACTAAGACGAGTTGAAAATCATCACAATCGATAAAATCTTGAGTCTCGTTCAGTAGTTCTCGTAATCGTGCGTTTACGACACAGTCGATTGGTGACATTCCTCCAGACCTCAATGTCTCTAGTTCATCAAGAGTAGTAGAAGGTAGCAAGACGGGCGAGAAACTACAAGATAAGGTTGATATTCAAAAATCTTGAAGTTAGTCCATGAACAAGAAGTGGATCCTTGGGACAGGGCCGCGAAAAATCGCCAGGACTGGACAATGGAAGGAAGATGGAGGGAAAGTGTTTCACATACCTGAAAGGTTCCCCATCCTCCTTCTCCTCCACTTTTGACCTTATATCTCTGAAGATCTGTGAAAGATCAGCCAAACTGATATCATCCTTCAGACTTTTTCGAGACAAAACGTCTTCTACTGCGACCCTGATTCGGTTCGATAGGAGTCTCCACCCGTGATGCAGGTACCACCATGAAAATGTCAGATAGCGTCGCTCAGTGCTAGCGTCCATGAGATCGTGCTTTCGGATCACATACAACCGATCATGCTCGTCTGGTCCATGGGCGTGAGCATCGGGATCATCGGCACTGATGACGCTGCTCAGGTATGCATCTCGGCCCAACAAACCCAGTTGAATGTGAGTCTGCAACGTTAGAAGCGCTATCCCGTAAAGGCAAGTGAAGAGTCGAGTGAAGGAGAGCACCATGACTTCTTTCCAAATCTCGGATCGTTTTCGGAGCGCTGTACCGTCTGGTCTGAGGAGTACATCGATGACAGCTTCACTTTCGGGTTTACGAATCATCGAGGGAGGGAGGCCGTTCATTCGATTTGAGCTCAAAGCTGAACGTTCGGATTCTCCAGTCATCGAACTAGAGCCGTTGATCGCTGAGGGGAGATCTGGTTGAGGAAGAGAAGTATCCTCTTCAGGGATTACTTCAATGTTGGGAAGTGGAACGGGGTCCTTGTGTTTTTCGCTTGTGTTTTCGGACTCTGCCGTGACATCACAGGTCACTTGCTGATTGGAATTTGGTGTGATGGGCTCAGACTGATCAGATTGTCGCGGCTTCTTCGTCTGATTGAGTAAATCGGCTAGTCGTTCAACATTCATTGATTCCAGAATCTGGTTGCCGATCGTGGGGACCAATGCAGTGATGGTGAAGAGGCAGTCATCTTGATTTTGGTGGAAACGACGCCTCAAGCTAGGAGGCCGAATCGATTTTTCGAGTCAGTTTCTATCTTAATAATTCTTTGTAACTCTATCGGATAGCCTCTGTCAAGCTTACTTACTTATCTGTCGTGTGCCGATTGCGGGTCAATTCTTCCTGAATCTCATTTAACTTGGATTTGATGTAAGATACCAAAAGGTAACCACCTCCAATAGTCGTGGCCAGGAGAGTAAGAGGTCTACTACGTCGTTCGATGAAGCGATTGAGGGCTTCGATCATGATGGTTGATGAAGGATGACGGGGAGGTATTGTCTTGGAATGAACACATCGACTGGATTGCTGACAAATTCCGAAGTAAATATATGAACTCAGCTTTGGTCTCACTCAGCCTTGAAATCTGACTGCTCACCCGCACCTCTGCGGAAATACACAATACGGCGTCTGCATCATCATGACCACCTTGCGCAGCATTCTAGTTATACATGGACACTACTTTATGTGAAGGCCGTCTCAAACTCCATCACATGGATGATACACACCTTGAGGGAAATCATGTGATTCTAGATGGGCGGACAAGCGGTAACAAGCTTTGAAATTGCACCAAGGGACTTTGTTAAGTTAAGTAAAATCCAAACTTAATTAAGAGCGTCTCCTATTGTTCAAGTAAATTTACAGCAACATTTGGGTACATACTTGTTTGGTACAGTATCAATCGGTACAGAACTGTGGAAATCCACTATTGTTGGAAATAAAGTGCCTTAGTACAGTATCAAGTGGTGAGAACAATGGTTTCCCTGCAGATACCCAATCTACCGATCAGTATATTTGACATGATTGGGGGTTTTGACCCTTGGTACGGTAAAATATACAGTACCGAGGCCATTTACCAAGACAATATGAGATGCTCTAAGCCCCTCGAGAGCTGTACTGGCCACCTCAAACAAGAGGCTTACAAGTAAAGTGAAATTTTTGGCGTGAGATCTGACGGGGCTTTTCACCAAATACTGGTATAGTTGCTAACAGCAAACTTGTTGTAAGCTCAGCCGGGTATTGATCAAGACTCAAATCCCTTAAACTTGCTCAGATCTCAAGCCTTTGGGAAGCCAAGGGTGTTTTTGAGACCTTCACATTGACGGCATCATAAAGCTAGCTTTTCATGGTAACTGCCATCAAACTCTCTTGATTTCACAAAGGGGCCATACTTAATAATGAAAACATAAAAAGAGTAGAAACTCAAAATGGAAAAGAAAAGATTGACCAATTGTTCTAAAAAGCTAGTTTTAGAAAGCAGTCAATGCAAGGATTCCAAAGCTAACCTCGGCCCTTGAAGGGCTTGAGATTTGAAAACGTTTAAGACTGTTTAAGGGTTTTGGGTTTAAATTGGTACCCGTCTGAGATTACAACAAGTTTGCTGTCAGCGACTATACTCTTATAAAACTTTTTTCTCAATTTTCACTTGCCTTCAAGGTTGTGATGAAAGTCAGGCGCCTTGAATTTCTCTACAATCCTATATTCTTAGTTTCTCTGTATCTCAGCTGGTTCTGTAGATGAACAAAAAAGTCCTTTGGGACCCAAAGTCAAAAATCACAGTAATCTGGGCTGCTCCGGGGCCAAAATTTGAGTTTTGGTGTCAAACTGAGGTATCAATATTTAATTATGTTTTGGTGTATCTTTTGAACCAGTAAAGCTATTGCGTAAGCAAGAGTTGGACGCTGTTAAGAGTCTCCTTCAAGGTATCAAATGTGTTGTCTGCTGTATGACAAAGTTATTAAGGTCCAGTACATCAATGAAGTACTTGACTTCAGTGCCGTGTAAAACTAGACCTGCTTGTATACTATTCTTAGATATGTTGGTCCATCCGTGTCAGCCATGAGGAGTATGTAGCCATACTCCCATTGTCAAAACGACAGAATCAGTGTAAAGGGTTCTACTGAACAAAGACAGCAAAGCTCAAAGGAGCCAAGGCCCCATTGCAAAGACTCAATATTGATCTGTCACAGGGTATAACATCTTTTTCTGGTCTCAGTGTAGCAGATTTGGCCCCCTTATGACGGCACATAAAGAAACCCTGACATACTTGATCAGAAATCAGTACATAAGAAATGGTTTTCTGTACCCCAAGAAAGAAATCATTTTATATTACCATAACCAACCATCAATTAGAAACCTACCAATTCTATAAACTTTTTCTTAGAGAACCAAGCACACACTCTTAACTCAGATTGTATCCCTCTTGGACAAATCTTTGTTATCAGACTTTCATGGTTTTCTTTCAAAACTTGTGATATCATTGTTACGTTTCAATTGTAACCTTTGTTGAAATAAGACTTGTACATACTTGAATCTTTTGTTCAATATTAATCACAGACCTTTATTGAGATAAATAAGAAGATCTTTCTTACCTCAATTAAAGCAGAATATACAACTAGCCCTGGGACAGGAGTGTCAACTTACCTGTGCGTAGAAGACTATTCATATCAGATATATCAGTAAGTACTCTCTAAGTTCAGTTCAAAACAATTATAAGTTGAACTAACCTGGCTAAAATTTATCTTGATAGACATCAGTTAACAAACAAAGCCGTTATTCTTTAAAGATAGTAAGCATCTCACCTGGATCTATCTACTTGGCCATTTTTTACTTCTTTCCATACAGAATGCAAAGAATGTTGTGGGTTTTCTTACCAGCTGTGGTGTGTTTCATCAGCCCAAGAGTGGAATCCCTTGGATTAGATGAATATTCAAGATACATTGATTCCCCACCTGAGAAAGAAATTTCAAGATTTTGCAGTGGCTAGGCATGGGATGCTTCAAGTTGTTATGACACCCAGGAAGCATGGTCAGAAAAACAAGTATAAAATTGAAGCTCAGGCCAAATCTCAAAAATGCAGCCAGGTTGAGGATAAATGAATGGAGAATTAAAAGATTGAGGCCAGTGAGCCCTTGGGTAGAAACAGGCTATGATGTGGGAATGTTTGCCCAGAATGAATATTTTTAAACAATCCTTACTTCATTGATTGGGTATCTTGGACAAAAATTTGTGATGGGTGGGGTTTGATTCAAAGGAGTACAATGTCATTCAAGTTGGGCATGATTTTTCTGAACAAGACAAAACCAGCTTCATTCAAAAATATATGGGTCTTTGGTGTGCTCAGAGAATTCCTGAAATATCACCCAAAAATAGACTTGCAGTCAACAGGATTAGGTGGCCTTCCAGTCATTTCTCTTTCACAAGTTGAGTTGGCATTGTCTTTAACAGAAATTATGTTTTGCTTAGTAATTAATCATTCATAATAATGAGTTATCCTGACATTGGAATGTTTGGTATGCCAAGATTTTTATCAAATTACCAGAGTTTGATCTGTTTCCTCAAGTAGACAAGCCCTTGATAACAACCAAAGTAACTACATCAATTGATAGTTGTGAGTTTGCTTCCCATACACTCTTGCAACACTGTGGCAAACCAAGCTTCAAAAAAAACCAGCTCTGATAGAGGCTTTGAAGTGTGTGAAATTGCTATACTATATTGATAGATGAACTCAAGAAATTAATCAAAACCCCCAAAGCTCAACATTCATAAAAGTTCATGATAATTTACTTCAAGCAAATTGCCCTCTTGAAACTTAAGCTACAAAAGCTGTGACAAAAATATGTATCAAAGGAATTGTGCAGGGAAGCAAGAGACCAGAGGAAGTGACATGGATGGAGAAGTTGTTGTGGCATCTTTATATGTTTACAAATAGTGCCAGGAGATACATGAAAGTCCAGCATATCACACCACTTGTATCATCACAGTGTGATTATCTAAAACACCTTGACACAATAAATCACCAGATAGATTGCATAATTCAGAGACATAGGATTAAATCATATTCATCACAGAAAGACATTGACCCTTTCATCTGGAGCTTACTGGTACCTTTCACAAATGAAGCACCAGTCACTCTGGAGCACTAAAAATACATTCTTGGTTGCTTTGAAGTGCCTAACAAAATCAGATGCCCTCTGTAGAGTGACCAAAATCAAGCTTCAAAGAGTTACTTGAATGACCATTTGTGGTCAGTGTATTATATGGAGCAAGCCATCATAAGAAGCTGCTAAAATTTACCTAGATTCAAGGCTAGACAAAGTTAAATATCCCTTTGATTTTACCCCCTCTATGATCCTTGATATAATGCAGCACACACTGTTGGTTTGACAGATGATTTGTGTCTTTTCTTAGGAACAGATATCATGACTATTTTGGCACCCCTATTCATCCCAAATAAATTACACAGAAATTTTATGACTAAGACTTAAAGTCTCATGGTTTTCTCCAAGGAAAGATGGCTACCAATCCACTTTTAAAGAACAACCAGACAAAAAGCATCATGATGTGAATAAGGATGAATGCATCATATGTCATTCAAAAGTTGTCTTGGGGGAGCATTGCATTGCATTTGAATGGTTGCCAAGCCATATAGCTCTCTATGACTGCTGGGTGGTGAGTGAGATAGGCTCTTCTTTTTAGCATCTTAATCTTGTTGGATTCCACTTTGCATCACCTTTACCTCAATCCTCAGTGAGATTCATGCAGTCAATTTTGTACATTCCAGACAGTGTGATGGCTTTGGGTTGCCTTCACCTTTTGATTTATTCTAGGAGAAGATACCTTGTTGTTGTTGTTGAATGAGCCAGCTCTGATAGATATCTCTCTGATTATTACTTGATTTTCAGCTTCAATATTGTTTTTCCCCAAATTGACTGTCTCCTTTGCCTCATTACTCTTCCAATATATTCTACCAATGTGATTCTTCAATCTTTCAGGGGTGGTGTTCATTTGATGTTCATACTTTCCAGTCAGTGTTCCGTCATTGGCCCTGCATTCATGTCATGGTGTTCTGTAGGTTCAACCCGCTGTTAAGGAATCTCTGAAGAGACACATAACACAATTGGTTTGGGTCCAGAGCCAAACAACAGATACAGTCCTAAAGGATATCTTCTGTCATGATTTTGCCATATCAGAGTTGGTATACTTGATTATGGAATATGTGTTAGAACAATAAAATGATGTGTCTAGTGAGACTCAACCCCACAACCCTCTTAATCCAGATGAGTGCACTGACCATTGATACCCCAGGCATGGATGTGACACATCCTGGGATGCTTTGCGTGGACACCTACCCAGGGCCAAGGGGGGTCTTGTAAGAACCTGGTGCATATGTAGTGTCCATGTGACGCATCCCAGATGTGTTGTGTTTTTGCCCAGGGTGTGAGCTACAGACACATCCAGATGAATGCTCCAACAATTGAGCAACAGAAGATTTATGTCAATCATGTGAGGAGGTGGGTATGGCTCCTAGTGTCAACTAAGAGGACTTAAACCCCTATACAAGGTTCAACCGGTACAGTTACATGAGCACATAACAACATCCACTCCAACACACCCCCTTGCTGTGTACTATAAGGATTCAAATCACTTGACAGATAGCTTTATTACAAGTAAGTTGATGACATAAGCTTTTCATCATATTTATATGCTCTCAAGGACACAAGATAAGCTAGACATATATATACCAAGCTATGGCTAATATTTTTACTACTGCACCCTCAACTAGTTCTCATACAACTTTTTCCAATGAAACTCTAGACTTGAATCACTACACTCTGACATTTCTTTATCAACTCTCTCAACATTGGTCACACTATTTTTTATCCAATAGCTGGCTGCATTGCCAACAAAGATACCGTTGATTGAAAAATTTGAGGTGTCAGCCATGAAGAGTATTTAACAATACTTCCATTCTCAGAACAATAGCTTCAGTGTAAAGGGTTCTACTGGGCAATGTCACCCAAGCCCAAAGTAGCCAAGCCCTTGTTGCAAAGAATCAATATCAATTTGTCACAGGGTGTGTCTTCTGTTGCAGCATAGCAGATCTGAACCCTTATGACCACAAACAAAAACCCTGACATACTAGGTAAGAAAGATGTATGTGTGTCATTATATAAAGCAATAATGTTTCCCACACAGGAAAAAAGAACAATCTTTTTACAATCATGCTTTTTTAAAATCATCTTTCAAAACAATAAAACCTATCTTTCTCTTCTATTACAAATCTTATCATTAGACTCCTTTTAGAAAATCATTGTCAGATTTTGTTTATCTCTTTCAAAAGATATCTCATTGCTTAATTCATTTCCTTTCACCAGAGCATTGGAGATTGTTTAACTTGGCTATCCAACTAAAGCCTCTCTGTTCTTTTAAAATTCTTGATATAGCTCAAAGTCATATCAACTTACTTCTGAAGCACACCTAAAGCCAGTTTACCTAACCCGTATCCACTTTGGAAGGAAATCTGTTAAGAATTGAAAATCATAATTATTAGTATTAGAAATACTTTCAATTTCACATTTTGTGAGTATCATTCAGTTTACCTTTTCAAAGTAGTCAGCGCTTTGAAAGCTGAGGCTGACATGAGGTATCATTGGAAATAGATTTCCTCTGACACATAGCCCAAGGAATAAATCCAAGGCTTTCTTTGGCCTGCAAAATTACCTTAGAGAAGCGCGCAGCGCTGGGCGCATGCATTCCGCTGGCCAGGAATCCCAGACCCCGGGTGTTGCACTTCCCGCTGTCTTTTGGGGCCAAATTTAAGGGATGTTGCGCTTACTGCTGACAAGCCCTTGACCCATGCTGACCTTCCAGTTTCTACGCTCAGGCTTCACCACAAGACTCAAAGCCTTAGCCACCCATGGATTTCAATTCCTGCCTTGACCACCAATCAAGATCTTCAATTCAAGCTCTCCAATTTGGCGCCTCTACCGTATCAATCAAGAATTTTTGATTTTCTTTTCATAACATTCTATACGCCATGGACTTTCCATGCCGCTGGATCTCATCACCAATCAACTTTCAGTGGCTTCAATGTTTGAAACCATGGACCAATCATCAGGTTTTGCTCATAAACGTACGTACCTTTCTTCCTATCTTTCAATCTCATTGACTCCCATTGTTATAGTTGTTGATCTGAAAATTGTCTTCATTTTAAATTTTCCCAATCCATACATACCCAATTGATTCCAACTTTCTAGTATCCGATCATGTCCAAACAATCAACTCTTAGATCTTTTGTTTCATCCGGCTATGAGACTGACAATGAACCTGCCAGCCAACCTTGTTGCTCCTCTTGCATAGTTACACCTGCCAGACAACAACCTGGGATGGTTTTTCCCTCATCCGACTCTTGCCATACCATAGTAGACTTAGAGTTAGGTAGGGATGCGCGCGATGAACATGTTCATTGTCGTAGAGAACGCTTGGCATCTCTACCTGGAGGTCTTGAGCTGGGTGAACCAGTTTGTGCCTTGGTTTTGTTGTTCCATGTAAGTTGATGTTTTTTTCTTTTTGGGATTCATCATTGTTGTACCTAATCATTCTATTATCTCTTTTCTTTTTTGTTTCTTTCTTCTGTATCATTGGTACAAATGTTACTTAGGGCACTGCACCAGGTACCTCAAACCAAAGCCGACAAGAACGTTCTGTCTTGGTCTCAGAGGTAGGGGTAGCTAGCTCAGCCGCTGTGAACACTTCAGGTTCAGGTCGCCCACGTCCACCTGTATGTCACTATGTCACTTTTATTTTCATCTTCATCTTTTTTTATCTCAAATATCTCTTATCTCTTTTTTTTGGCCCGTTTTTCATTATTTAGAACCCATCGCGTCCACCCGTAGTTGACTTATGGCAGGACTCGGACAAAGAGAACAATTGTATTTGCAAACAAAAACAGAATCAGCCCAAGGAACTCAAATACGACATTCCATATGTGTACTTTGATGATCCATTTCATGGAGTTAACCAACATGGAGAGCCAGACGTACGTACTTTAATGTTTTTCTCCCATCTATGCCATGTATCTTCATTTGAAAAAACAAGACTGACATCCAAAAAATCTGTAGCCACCAGAAGGACCACCTATGTCGCATACTTGTAAATTTTGTAGGAAGATAGTTCGTGTCAGCGGTAGTTCTTGATCCAACCTCAAGGTTCATCGAGATGGAAGCAATGCACCTGGAAAGTCAGGTGCAGGCTGTCCTTGTTGTCAAAAGGCCATTGCTGCCGGTGCCAAAATCCCTCCAACTGTGAACAAACTCCAAGCTCAACGTCTCCAGAACGCTCTTCAAGTCTCACTTGCTACATTTGTAACACCCCTGCCTGATTTTTCAGGAAAGACACTCAACCAATGTCTGGCTGTTTGGCAAGTATCTCAAGCGCTACCTTTTAAAAGGATTGAAGATCCTCTTCTCAAGGCCATTTTCTATTGGCTATGACCTGAGGCGCAAGTTTATGGTTGAAAGTGGTCAGCAGATGAGGCAAAGCGTTTTTATTTATTGCTTCGCAATCAGGTGAA
Organism: Melampsora occidentalis; assembly: GCA_002157085.1. Lineage (NCBI taxonomy): Eukaryota > Fungi > Basidiomycota > Pucciniomycetes > Pucciniales > Melampsoraceae > Melampsora > Melampsora occidentalis. The sequence goes on along the minus strand of MWRL01029005.1, from coordinate 5,540 downwards.
CAAAAAAGAACTCCAGGTTGGTTTGCTGACTTTTCATTTGATAGTTATCTCATTAGTTGATTGATTTTTTCCCTTTCTCATTTGCTTTTCACAGGGCTTGAGTAGCAAATTTTGTTTGATACAGGAAGTTTGGACCGTCAAAGGCAACCTTCATGCCTTCATCAGGGCTTCAGTCTTGTTCATTACACAAGATTGGAAGTAGCTAATCCGGCACTTGAGTTTCAAGCTCATGGAATGGCATCACAAGGGTAACTTGCTCGCTGCGCCAATGGTGGCAATCTTGAAGAAGAACAACCTTTATCAAAAGATAAATATTTTTGTTTATTTCATTTCATTTCATTTATTTTCTTTCCTCTTTGGGTGCTGACATTGCTTTCAATATTTCACATGCTTGCAAATGTCTCAGATTCCGGAAGCAACAACTTCACCCTTGAATGTGAAATGCACCAGCAGTTATACGAAGAAGGCATTCAATCTGGCCATGACTTTTGTTGGAAACCAAAATCAATGTCAATCAGGTGCTTCTGTCACAAGATGGGCTTGATTGTCAAGGCTGGACTCAACGCTCTTGGAATGAAACCAAGGCAAGTGCGTCAAAGTGCTTTAGGTAGGTTTCCTGCCATAAAGGCTTTGGCAACGATTGACAAAGAAGACAAGGCAGGTTCCAACCTTGACGATGTTGATAGTGATGATTGTGAAAATGTTGAGAGTTATCACAACAGTGACTCTGATGAAGCCCAATCCAACGCCAACTTTGATGAAGAAGACATTGAGCAAGCTGATGAGCCTCAAAGTTATTGGAATCACAAGAAAGCTTACCTTTTAGGTGACATGTACATGAAGCACCTCACCAAAGATGTAAGTTTTATTTTATTTTATTTATTTTATTCATCTCCATCCTTTCATCTCGTGTATTTTCTTATCTGATGCTTGTCTTCTTGTAGATGGATGCTGTCAACAAGAAGTTGACTCAATCAAGTGGTCATTGAGCGGATTTCAATTGGCAACAAGAACAGGCTAACGTTCAACGCAAAGAAGATGGTTTATGTCCCCTCAAGGCTCTCTTGTCAGGCCATGGAATTCAATGGGGAATTCAGGCCAAGTGTTGGGAGCGGATGTGGGAGGCTTGTGATGTACGTTTTCTCTTTTGTTTTTTTCTTTCATTTTATTTTTTATCACTTTATTTCATGTGTGTAGTAAGATACAAGGCTAACAAATATTGAATTGTTTAGTTGATAGATACAGTCATGAAAGAAGATCTGACTGAAGTCCGATCCAAGAGACGTTGTTCAAGAACGGATGGTAAACAAGAAGGTTATTTTGAGGAGCTGTTCTTCTTGGTGGATGATTGGCAAGCCATAAGGGACATGCTAGATATCCTTGCGGTAAGTTTTGAAGTTGATTGGGCTTGATTTACTTTTTATTTCAAATTTTTGACTGTTTTGTTTCTTCACCTTGTCTTATAGCCATATAAGATCATGACTTGAGAAATGGAAGGTGACAAACCAACCAGGTGTATGGTAATAGTCAAATATGTGCAGCTCAAATCATCAATGGAAGACCGTTTGAAAGTTATGCACAAAAATGATCCGCTGTTCCCAATGGTCAATATCATGATAGGTAAAATCATTATGTATTTGTAAGAGGCGCTTGAATGTGATACCTTAGTCCTAGCAGCAATCTTTCACCCCGGTCTTTGTCTCAAGTTCTTTGCTCACGCCTTCGGAAACAACTCAACCCATTACTTTCAGGCTCAAGAATTATTAGAATCATCCTTTGCATCACAATGCGATTCCCCTGACCATTGAGAACAAATTACTAACACTCCTCAACCAACTAACACCCCTGCAGGTACTAACAACTTTTTGAGCTTTTACAATGAGGTGGTCCCTTCAAGCAAACTGAACGAGCTCAAGCAATATATTCAAGGCATTGGTCCAATGGCTTCAATCAATATGAAAAATCCACAGACCGCATTGAACTGGTGGAAAGTAAGTGATCTTCTTATTTGGGCATCTTTGTTTTATCCTTTACTCATCATTCTGTCTCTAATAGGCACAAGCTGGAAATATCCTGTCTTATCAGTTCTTGCTCAAGACTATTTAGCAACTCCGGCGGCTTCTGCCGCCCCCAAGCAATTGTTCTCAATTGCTGGTCAAGTATGCACAGCTAACCGGTGTGGCATGCTTCCTTGAATGATCGAGATGACTGTTAGTGGTCAAATCTGGACCAATGAAGGTGTTCCTCTTATTGGTGATTTTAGTGAAGTTAGCAAGGTTCTTGAGTTTGGAAAGAAGGCAATCAAAAAGAAGACTAGACAGTCGCACTATTGATTTTTTTTTGTTTTACTGTTTTTTTATTTAATTGAGCTTTATTTTATTCCTTTTTCTTTACACTCTTTTAATACACTTTACTACTGCTTCTTTTAACTTTTTCAACACTCTTTTATGTGTCTCTTTTACAACAAAATTTAATTTTCTTTTTCAAAAAAAGTTTGCTTCTTTTTTGCCTGAAGCGCTCCGAAGCGCTGCTGAGCGTGAGTTTAGCTTCCAGTTGCCATTTTTCCGTGAGTTTTTTTTGGCTTTGCTGAAAGCTTCCGGGACTCTGAGGGTCCAAAGCACGCTGTGCTTCCCAAATATTGGTTAGCAGCGCTGCAAGCCAGGCTTGGCTATTGTCATCCAAGGATACCTTGGATTTTCCAATCCAAGTTATCTTTGTTTGTGGTGCTGTTTGCATAGAGATAGTAACTTTCATGTCTGAGCTCAAAAAGATTTGTGCTGATGTACAGAACTGTTTTGAGGCTAATCCTGCAGGTACCCACTGGGAAATTAAAAACTAGAAGCACACAATTTCATTTGGTTGCCCTATTGTCATCCCACCAGCCTTTGTCTACTTCTAATGATGAATCTTGCTGCAAAACACGAAGTCTTTACTGAACTAACCAAAGGCTTAAAGGCAGTCAAAGTCATTGGATACTAAGAGAGCTCAGGTCAAAAAGCTTAAGGTGTTCCCTTAAAAAAATGGGGAAAGTTTCTACAGTACCGTGCTTCAAAGAGTTTTCCTAAAACAAGATGGTCAACAGTGGTCAACAACAATTGGTGGTTTCACTAAAAGCCATCAATCCATAATTCTTTTTTGTCCATTGGTGATTGCTGATTACCATCTCAGTCTTAACACCTTTCTTTGTTTTTCATCTGACCTTTTTTGTCTACTTTGTTTTGTTTTATAATTGTTTGGGTTTTCTCATCTGTATATTTGTGTAAGTTTGCTGTTTATCAAAATTTGGGATGTCTTAAAGCTATTCCCAATTGCATAAACTTTTGCGTAAATTTTATGAGGTTGGGGGAAAAAAATATGGTCAAAGCAGCAAAATAAATGACCTTGAGAAATCTTTTTGATCAGCCATTTTTTTTCAAAAAAAACCAAAACATCAATATTTGGGTTCAGGTGTTCTTGATATTAAAATATTAAGTACTTAGTAACTTACCTTATGTATACTTAAGCACTTAGGGAAAGTACTTAAGTGGCAATAAGGTGGAAAAAATGATAAAAACATCACCAAAAAAAATCCACCATTGGTATAAGTTTAACTGAAGCCTCCAAAATTTGGGCCCTGGGGCCAGGGTTGTGGTTGAGACTAGACTGGATCAACTGTCAAGAGAAAACAAAGAGAACAAATACAGTGCAACATTGACTGCATGGATTGAATCCTACTGAAGATATTTTGTGATTTGAGCTGAGTTGTTTTCAGTCCCAGCATGTGGGCTGAAACAACCATCTTTGTTGTGATGACATTTGAACTGGGCACATTCTGCTATCTGACCACTTGGTGCCAACTTCAAGAGGAAAGAATGATAATTAGACAAAGAAAAAGTTTCTGCTTGTTGTTTCAGACCTTCAGCCATCCCATCTCCAAATGTGGTGCAAGCCAAACTCAACTATGTAAGTCCTAGAAGTGTGGAGAGGTCAATCATAAAAAGTTATGCTCAAGGCACAAGGGCCTGACTCTGAACACCAGTCTGCTTGGATGAACCAAGTGAGAATTTAGCAGAGGAAACTAGGATTCCACTTTGCACCATCCTCCTCAGATCTATTCAACTGGGACAGATGATAGGCGGACTGGACCTGCTTCTTGTCCCTCTTTCTATCAATCCACTTGTTCCTTTTCTTTTGTTGTGTATCTATTTCTCAATCCTCCAAATCTGTTTGCTAAGAAATAGTATGCCATCTCGATGCTAAACTTTTTAAAACTTTGTTGCATACAAACGGACGTAAGCTGCAGGTTTCCCTGCAAAAATCGAAACCATCAAGTTCAAAGGGTTGGGAAAAAGAAATACACAAGAGAAGAAAAGAACAAATTGAATTCATGGGGTTCCGAATTATAGAATGTGTTGGTAGAGCTAAGTACAGCTTTTCAAGAAATCGATGCAAGCTGTGACCGATTTTTTGAATCAGTTATGCTGAGGTTATACCACTGCCAGAGAAGATGCCCAGACTACACTACTCTGAGAGATCGAGCATGAGTCTCAGCTCTTACACACTGTAAATATGATTTATCTTGCCATCGCAGCACTCAATAGCCTATCAAAGCTTGAAGAATGAGAAGCGTCTTTCTGTGGGCACGTCAAATTTCTCATATCTTGTCAGCATTGTCATACCGTGACCCAGCGACAGACATATTCAGTTTAACTATCGTGAGTAGTGTCTAAAAGCGTGTAATGTCGGGCCGGCCAAAAAGCTGATTTATCAAAAACTCCATTGCATGCAAAGAACTTTCTCTACTGTAAAAATTGTTAAAACCATTATGTTCAATACAATTTTGGATTGCTATCGATGTGAGGATTTCAAATCTGCCCTCGGCTTCAAAATCGGATCAACTTTGTGGGTTTTATAAGCTTTTTTCTGAAAATACCCGATTTCACGCTTTTAGGCACTTCCCACTATAGAGGTCTGCAAGGTCCCGTGTTGCAGAGGAATAGATTTTTGAGAAAAGATTGCGGTGTATATCCTTGGGGTAGCATGGAGTACCTTGAATTCTGATTTTGAGCTAGGACTAATCCAACTGCAAGATGTGTCGTAGTTTGTTTTGCTTGACAGTCATAAGACTGACACATAAATGATTTGAGAATGGTGGACTTGTCCTCTTGAATGAGAATGATGGAGGTTCATGTGTCGTCGATCTAGGGTTTGGGTTTCTGGTATGATGCCATAGAGTAACGAGAAAAAAGCAAGTTGAGTCAAGAAACTACAATGTTCTTCAAGAGAAAGTCTTACTTAAGGGAGAAGGTTATTGAGTTCACACTTAGCACGCGCCACTCGCTGCGTTGAATGAACTCAATCAATCCAAGACCATCTGATCAGTCAACTTCAAGGGATGTTTCCGTATATTTGTGTTCTCTTTGGATTATGTTTGCTGTGAAGCGGTCAAACGATCCGTTAGCATCAGGACGATCTCAGGAATCAGTCGGGGAAATGTCAATTTCGGAGGTCGTTATTCGCCCGGATGAAAAAAGCCGGAGAGTAAGGTAGGGTTTGTGCAT
>KZ148735.1:0-12159 GCA_002157085.1 Melampsora occidentalis | reverse complement strand
TGATTGGTGGTACCCAAAGGCACGACGGTACCGCCGCTTTCCATGACACGGTGGAGATATTGTCTCAGGGGCAATTCTGGGAAATTATCCTTCTATCAAGGATACAATTTCTCAGACGCGTAGGGGTAGGAGGAAAAGTGGAAGTGGAAAATTTTCATCCTTCCCATCTCCCCTTTTTCTCTACGCGCCAGAATTTCTTGTTCCGCTAGCCATCTCTCACCGCAGACTTGGAAATCTCTCATCCATCACACTTTCTCTCTCTTTTTTTGCACCCACCCACCGCCCTGATTTGAATGGATTGAAACATGAAGAACTAAGTCTTTCCTTTAAATTTATTTCACTATTTTAAATCTATATTTTTGTATCTTGTAGTAGTTCAGTTTAAATTCTGTAGATGGGATACCTAGCCCACCGTTCAGAGCTCTCCCATCTACAGAGGCTGGNCTACCGCCCTCTCTACGAGGCCCCCCCCCAAGAAACCTAAACCTCCCCGACTACTGGGAAGTTGCGGTTTGCCTAGGGCACACCAGCAAGTTTAGATTGAATTGACACAATTGAAATACATAGCATAACTCTAGTTTGACCAAACCTAGATATTGCTAAGTTGAGAATGGATAATGTATGAATAATTTGTAACTTTTGATTGGTATGCGTAATTGCTCACCACATTGGTTGAATAGTTTTCGATTGAATGTACAATCTTCTTACTACAATCAAGGATGTTGTTGAGATTGATTTTGATGTACTTCTTGATCCGCCCATGAGCGCCTTCACCTTGCAATGTTACTGTTTCCCCAGATGATAGACAGAGTTGGTCCACGCCTTGACAACCTTATGCTTGTATGGCTCAATCCACGTATCCTCCAGATACTTGACATTGGTGGGCGAGTGTGATTTTTTGAACGCCAACCAGACCAACAAAAATTTTTCTTCTGTGTTAGAATACATGACCTACAAGAAGATATTTTAGTAAAGTATTCTATCATACAAAGCAAGAAAAACACTCACTGATCTCCAGTCCTTCATAAAGGTGTCCCATTCTTCTTTTGGTTTTCCAGAGAAATGAGGCTTGCAGGTCTTGGTTACCTTCTTCTTAATATGCCTATACACAGAAAGATCTCCACTGTCTCAAAATGGATCCTGATGGCCGCAATTAGGGCAAGTTCTCAATTGGTGACACAGAATCAGGGTAGATGTTCTTTGTGGAAGAGATCTTTGAAGTACTTCAGAGCAGTTGTGTATGACTCCTTGCTTTCTGTCTTCATGAAGATGAAACATGCTGAAAAGGTTGTGTGAAGCGCAGTTGTACCCACAATATGGAGTAATGGAAACTTTGACCAAGTTGTCTTGTATGTAGCGTCCAAGATAAAGACCTTGTAGTTGATGCACAGGAGTGAAATCAAATCTGGATGTGCAAAAAATACAAGCGTCACCTGGGCTTTTTCATCAGTCTTGACCTCGATCTTGTATCCCTTTCTGGTGAAGCTTTCAACTAGAATATCCATGGGAGTTCTTCTATCCAATTTATCCCACATTGCTTGTCTCTTGAGATTATACAACTTTTTACTGGGAATATCTGCACCACCATCTATGTTGCAGAGTTGAACCTGAATATTGTGAATTTCAGTCTTGGCTTCAAGCATTAATTTGACTGCCTTTTCCTGGGTTTCAGTGAGTTGGAGGTGAACTGGAAGCGCTGATGCCGCAGAGGAAGGTCCATGATTGTGCATAGGTTCCGCAACAATGAAGGTCCATGTGTTGGCCTTTGATTCCATTCCTATGAGCTGGAAAGGGCAGTTGATAACACAGGTAGACACCTTTTGCTTACGTGTCTTGTCTGTTAGACCGTTTCTATCACGGTAGGTCCCTCCAAGTGTGCATTTGTAGTATACTTTTTGAAATCCATCATTCTTCTTTGATTTCTTTGTTACCACTTGTAACCGTGTTGAGCAGCAAACAGTTGATTTTGCGTCCCATTGCATCCTTGGTTGCGTCAGTGGTTTCTATCAAAGCTGATGGTGGTGGTGGCAATAGCTGTGCCAATTCTTCTTCAATCATTGATGTGGAAACGTGAATTTGAAGGCGAGTAAATATTTACAAAAAAACTTCTCCACAACAATCTTGAAACAGAAAAGAAAGCCCCCAGTTACATGTAGTGTGGTAAATACATGTATGTAGTAAGTCTAGCGGAGTCACATGAGGTGTGGCCGTAGCAAAGATGAGTGTGGCCTGAGTTGTTTCCATTTGAAAACTGAGGAAATCCTAAAAAAAAGGGAGTTAAAACCAATTGTCTTGTAAATCAATGTTTTTGAACATTTTGAGTAAAATGATCTTTCAATCTCATGTCATTGTTTAAGAAAAATAATACTGACTAACTCCTAAATTATACTTGTACATTTCCTAATTTTGAGTTGAATTTTAAATTTTTCAATAAAAAAATAGAACCTTGTCTTTTCTTAATCAAATGAATCATCTTTAACCTATCCCTACTTAATTTGTTTTTCAACTCTTGAAGCACATTTAATTGGTTTATGAACAGAAGGTATTCCTTGAAAGGGTTTCAATGAGTTAAATGTCTTTTTGATTTCTTTATATTTGTTGTTATTGTTGGGTATTTTGATCCTTTTGGAAAGATCAGTGTAATGAAGTACGTAAAATTTTGGAATATTTAGTGATATTTTTCATAAGATGTTAATAATTCTTCTGATTCCACCTATTTAAATTCTATGGTCAACACTGCCCGCATATTTAGCTCGGAGACAATCATCCGAGGAGTACTCGGATGGCGTCCCCAAGGAAAAGGGCACCCGCGGGAATCATCCAAGGCAAAAATTGGCCCTGGCCGTTGCCTTGGATCAAATCCTTGGACGCACCTTTGCTTGGAGCCAAAATCCAAGGACTCCTTGGAATTTGGCCTCTGAGCCAAATATGCTGGCTGTGCAATCTGGAGAAGAGTTTGAAAACTTGTGATAAGGAGCACAAACTTGAGTTGAGAATTTGATTTTATGACCACCTGTCACTGCAAAGATGATGTGTTTTTCCAAGGTGGAAAATGATTACATTGAATCTACAAAATGATCAAAAATGCATTAATTCTGCATTAATTCTGAATTAATTCTGCATTATTTATCATTTTGTAGATTAAATGTAATCATTTTTCACCTTGGAAAATCACATTATCTTTGCAGTGTGTGCTCTAATTAGACAAGGATAAAGCTGAGTTTCTTAATTTGATGGTCCAATTGAATTATCACCTTGAATAACCAGTGATTGAAAGATTTTAACATCAAGAACTTACAATCACCTTTTTGGGATATCACTGGTAGAAGAGCTTGAATTGTTTCCTGGCTAAGACAACCGTACAAGTAGGGTCTTTTTACAATTATTGGTCTAATCTTGCAAAGAACTGTTTTGTGATGAGAATAGACAAGTGTAGACGTAAGTTTTTTATTTATTTTTGAAGTCAAGATTGAAAGAAAGGAAGAACTTTCTTTATCACTTGGTGATGGTGGATCTTCTGACGGTGCAACACGCCGCTACGCCCATGTAGGGTTCCACCGCATAGCTCTGTGTAAGGTATAAGTTGCTGAAGGTGTTGTTCTGCTGTGAAGCTTTTGTGCAGGCTCATCCAGGGAAAATTTTGATGTCATCAAAAAAATATAACTCCAGGCAATGGGGCGCGCAAGGGCCCCGGAGAGCTTCTATCAAGGTGCATGATATAAAAAACTTTGTTGCACTACATACACTTCCGCACTGTTTACATTTATAAAAACTGGTCAATGTCACTTTCTCCTCCCTCACCAATGCCTAGCAAGAAGCAAAGGACTCTGTTAAGTTTGGAATCAACAGTGATACAAGTGCAAAGACTTTCTAACACAGTTTACAGGGTGTAAAATACACAGCAATTCACAGCAAACATAAGGAAATAAAAAAAATTACATCACACACCTCAATAGTAGCTCTCCGGGGTCCTGGCCCACATGGCAAAGGCAGATGAGCTATGGGTTGAAGCAGGTGTGGAAGACATGGTGGTACAGGGAGCAAGCCCTGTCTGCAGCATAACCATTCTTGGGACAACACGGTAGAGGCATCTGTATAAATATTTATAGAGGTACGCGGTATTGACATGTATTATCAGCTGATAATTATCACAAGATATACGAATGTCTGATGCTCCCCGCGGATGCAATGTTGGATGGCAAAATCACCATAAATGGGCGATAGAGTGGTTAAACTCAAGACTTGACCTAAGCAGAACTTTGATTTCAAGTTCAAAAAATCATATTCCACAATAGAATGTTTGGATATGCAACTCAAAACTCGATGTTCATCATAGAACATTCATTTTTTTATTTTTTTATTTTTTTTATTTTTTTCACGTTATTTTTCATTTTATTGTCCTCCCTGTATCCCACGGTTTTCCGCTGCGGGATGCGGGGGCGGGCTTCGGGATTTTAATCCTGACTCCACGCACTACAAAAAAAAACTGATTTTCCCCGGGGAATTTTGGTTTCAGATTGGGGGAAAATCACGTGATCTCTGTACATCGTGTACAGCAATCAGGCAGTTTGACTGACTGTACGTACAGCTCCGTACACTCGATCCCTGATTGCCGTGTACGACGCGACCTCGTCAACGGTCAGACGTACCACGGCCACTGTATGTACACATCCGACAAAACGGGCTGAGCAGGGCTGAGCCATCAGTCGCGATTCGCGTCCAACAACTCGAAACGACATTGTCTAACTTAACCAAGTCCAAATTGTTGCAGGGCGCTTTTGACCTCGCGAGCTTGGTGCCCTGCAGAAGGACTTGCGTATTATCTGCTGTTTTTGGTGTGTTGACAGGGACCCGAGAAGACTCACTCGGGTAAATAAACTCTACAACGGAAAATCTTCTGTAGTTGAGACACTACACAAAATCTGAGGAGAGCAAAGTCTCCAGAATTTGAAAATGAACAACTTTCCTTCTGGAACGAAGCTCAACCAGTCCTCTTGCAAGAGCCAGAGGATTAAGAAGAGTTTTTCCGGGGCCAATGAAATTCGTTGACCAATTAAAACGAGTTTAAACGAGTTTAAACTCATTTAACTGTCTTGAAATATGATCGGTCGAGACAACGTTGGCAAAGAGAGCCAAATATTGAATGACATCATCAATTCATCCAGATGTCTCAGCATACCGCCACCACAAATCTAGTAGCTCAAGATGATAGTTTACCCAGATACGAGGCTGAATCTGACGTGGAAGATGAAACACGAGGACCCACAGACGCAAGTCTCAACGGCCGAATATTGTTGAGTCCTCGTATCCTTCGTGAATCTAGCGACACACTTCGTCATCGAATCCGTGTTCTGTGTCGAAAGCACTACAACCAAGAGGCTAAGGAACTGCAGGTCCTAGTAGTAGAACATTTGGTCAGAGGGCACAATGTTTTTTTCAACGCCGGAACAGGGTTTGGGAAAACCAGGATTGCGGAGATCTTCTTCTGGTTGTTTGGAAAACGTCAAAAGCCGCTTTATATAGTTTTGAACCCTTTGGACGCGCTGGGAGATAATCAGGCATGTGCAACCTTACCTCTTTAAATGGTTGATGAAAGCTGAGCCTTGTGTATTGCCTATCACGGCAATTCAGGTGACTGAGAAGAGCTCTGTTGGAATTGATTCATTCAATTGTATAGCTGAAACTTTCACCGAGAAAACGGTGGAAGAGAACCGGAATGGTGCTTACACAGTCTTGTATGTTGTAAGTTTCAACCAAACTTGGTTACCGTATATACTATATCAGTAACTGACATTCTGGGAGAGTCCAGAGCCCGGAAATTTTTTTACATAATGAACTATTCAAGAAAATGTACTTTAGTCAATGGTTCCGCAACCGTTTGATTGCAAAGGTCATTGACGAAGCACATATGATATATCGGTGGGGTATGGTTGAGAGCGGGAAAAAGGGTAAACCGTGGATGAAAAGTGTCCAGGATGCCGGCATCTTTCGTCCCTCATATGGAAAGATGGGGATGCGATTGGCCGCCACCGATAGAGTCCCAACTCTTTTAATGTCTGCTACCTGTCCCCCGGATCACCGTGATTTAATTTATGCAAATCTCAAAATCAACAAGGAGGATATTGTGTATGTTGAGGGGGAATTAGCTCGACCCGAAATAACCATTCTGCGATTGCCAATGCAAAACTCAAAATCGAGTCTTCATGATCTCAATAATGTATTTGCCCCCAAGTCTCAAGTTTCCGACAATCAGATCCCACCGACTTTGATTTATACTAATACAAGAAAGAAGACAATGACTGCTTTAAAAGTACTTGATAAAGCACGAGGAGTTACAAAAGGCGAATACAACCCTATTAGTACCTTTGCTCGACGTTTTCATTCGAATACAGGTCCTACAGATAAGACACTTGCGATTGCCGACTATGCGAAAGGTGTTTATCCAGTCATTGCATGTACATTGGCCCTAGGTCTTGGTCAAAACTGGACGAGGGTTCGTCAAGTCATTCAAATGGGGAGGGCTGACGCTGCGGCGGTTTCCCAAATCATCGGGCGTTGTGGACGTAATGGTAACCCGGGTTTAGCTGTGTTCTTTGTTGAAAAGCATCGAAAGAAAGGCAAAAATTCAGTGTCTGATTTTAAAGGTTTAACGAAGTTTTCCGACGACGACCTTATGGATGGCTTGGCAGTTACTCCGGTATGCTTACAAATTGCTTTCACATTATCTAACTTGTACGTATTCCCATTTTAAATTCTAATAGGATGATATCAAGTTCTGATTTTCTATCTACATAGAATCGGAAAAATTCCAATGAGTGAAGATGAGGAAATCTACGTGCAAGAAAAAGCAAGACAATCTGAAATGTGTGTGTGCCGCTGCTCTAACTGCGAGCCCGAGGCAAGCAAACTGTTGGCGGCAAACATGAAGTGGCTTACTTCTTCCAACTTTGATGCGGCACTAAAAAATCCAAAGGCTTTGGCGGAATTGGCACATCAGAGGTCGGACGTCAATACAACTAATGTAACTGAGGAGATACAAACCAAACTAGATCCTGACGCACCGATCATCAATCAAAAACCTAACGGTGCTCCTCCGCGTCGAATCGAATTGATGCATTTGGCAGAGCAGCTCACTCTGACCATCAAAGATCATCACCTGGTCTTGATGGAAGGTCAAGATAGGCTCAGGCCTTCGGATTATATCAATGACAACAGCATTTGGAGAATATTAAATAAGATTTATACAATTCAGGCTATGGAGGATGTATATGAAATCCTTGGCTGTGATATCTTACCGGGTGGAGTCAAGAAAATATATGATTGTATTGTTCGATGGAAGTCGGACAGCGTGGGTGTTAAAGCTATGGCCGAAATGCGTGCACAAGAAGCTGCCACAAGGGTAATACAGGCTGATACACTTTCTAGACTTCAAAAGCAACATGACGAGCGAGAGGCAAAGGCTCAAGAGGCACGTACTTTGAAGGAAAACAAAAGAAAAAGACAGGATGTAGACCGCCTTGCAGAAGCAGCTGCAAAAAAAAACGAAAAGAAGATAGTGATCAGCGTAAGGCATCTTTAGCAAAGGCAAAAGCCAATCAAGAAGCAAACCGAGCAAAAAATGCAAGAATGATCGCTGCTTTGGCTTCTGGAAAAAGCATGTAAGCTCCAAATGCTTTGTGCACACTTTGTTCATGCTGACCTGCTTGGATACCTGTAGGGATGAAGTCGAAGCTGCAGAAGAAAAGATTAGGTGCCAGAATGCTGAGAAAGAAAATGAACCTGGACCTCCAAGCAACAGATGACCTATGTATTTTAAATGATTTTCAAGATTAGATTCAATTCAAAGCTTTGTTAACCAAACTCTCTATGTTTGTGTTTGTCTCACACTTTCTGCATCATCTTTTAACACACACAGCACACAAAAATTTTTAAAATATATTTATCCCATATCAAAAACTATGTATAGTTACACCTATTCATGTACTTAAATTCACATCATAATTGATCATTCATATAACTCATTAAATATGTTATTGACTAATTTTAATATATTGATAATTAGATATTAATTAATCTGAAGCAGATCCATGAGAATTACTATTAGTATCACCATCTTCTTCAGAACTAATATCATCCCCTGCAGCTTCTTGAGCATGTGATCCACCCGCTGTTGGCCACTTGAACCGGCCTAGTTGTTCCTCTTCTGCGAATTTACACAGCTTCTGGAGTCCTAGTATATACATATCATGGGGCCTACCTCCTCTTAGTTTAGACCCAGGGGTACAAGCTCCCATGTCGTGTTGGTGAGCCATTCGAAGAAAGTTTCTCAAGGTTGAGTGATCAAGTGTGTTTTTATGAGACTGATACACATCGTTTAACCCCGAGCGACCTTTAAGACGATGGAGGAATTCTCGTAGCTAGAACAGATTGGGGAACACAGGTATTCAATATTACACGTCAACATTTGACTTGACTATCAACAGACCGGACTCACCAGTGGAACATTGATTGAATGAAGATCTCTGAGTCGCTTGATTGAAGTTCCAGCTCCCTATATATAAAATATTCAGTATAAGTATTGATTTTGGACCAAGGATGAAAAGATAAAGAGTAAAATTAGAGCTGACCACGTTATTGTAGAAAAATTTGAGCCAGAAATTTTGAACCTCAAGGAAGAAGTCTTTGGCTACAAAATGCCCCGCACGCCCACTTGGACAGACCAGTAAGTTGTATTTGATGATGTCTGCAACATCTTGTGGTAGAGTTTTGTTGAGTAGGACTATGAGGCGTGGGAGATAATTCGCATAGTGCTTCAAACGATTCATACCATGTGCCATTACGCTCCATCGTTTCCACATTCGAATCATGCGACCGACATCGCCAGTGGACATCGCACGAGATGCTTCAATTACTGTAGCAAAGTCATGTAAGCGCAGAAGAAATCTAAGTAGATTCTCATCACATTCATCCTCAGCATTATGAATAGCGTTCGGACCGAAATACTGATCGTAAGTTGCATCGATCACATCCTTCATCTTCTCAGGAGTCATATTCACTCTGTCTTTCCCTACAGTTTCGACATTCAGTTTCATCACTCGCCTAAAATCATGTCAGTAAGTGTCAAATTTATAGTATGGAATAAGAAACACTACACACTTACTGAATACATAATGTGATTGAACCTTCATGGAGTCGCTCCATCGATCGGATCATTGCAGTGAAGTCCTTTTTGCTCGTGGGCTTTTCAAAACGGCCCGCTAGGGCTTCAATTCCCCTCCATGCGCCCATATCTGTCACATCAGTATGACTACCCCAGTGCTCCAGTAAGATAGCTTGAGAGATATTCCACATTACATGAGCAGCCCCAAGGATCATGATTATATGTTGAAAGCTCTCAGCGGGAGCCAAGCAAGGATCTCGTTCGTCGACTATGCTTGAAACAATCCGGGCAGTCCCCAAGTCACCTTCCCAGACTTGAGCTCGGTTCGCGTACTGTTCTCTTGATAAGCCGGTTTGATTTAATACTGCGTTGTATAGATCACCTACTCCGGCAGTTGAGTTATCAGACGCTGACATCATCTTCAGCATCATGATATCTGGTTTCTCGGTAGGAAGCTGATTGACTTGAGGTGGATACCGGTACGGAATCTTCTTCCCATCAATCGGTTGAGCTATGTATTTAACTAGAACTTGAGCAATCTGAGATTTCAAAGTCAAACTCCAGTCTTTGATTTCGGTCGGAGTTGGTGTAATGTCTGTGAGATTGATCGGTTGCTGATCTGCTTCCTTCAATATAGCATTCAAATTCTCCGCTGTGAATTTGTCGTGATTGGATGAGATGCCTTCAGGTAACTTTGGACGGTGTATGTAACCCCAAGACCCGTTACACATGGTGCTCTCCTTCTGTACGGTAGGTGTGTGAACGTGTTCTTGAAAATCGATATTGTTGAGAGTAATGAAAGGAGCTAACCAATGCTCCTCACCCATCACATCGACCAATTTCTTCTTCAACTCCTGTCCCAAGTGTTCCAAGGCGTGAATTGCGGTTTTTCGATTGACTGAGAGGCCCATATATTGAAGGTACGCATTGACTCGTTCAGATACACCACATGCGAGCATTGTTAGACCATTCTCCATCTGGAGCGCGTTCACTCGTCGATTACAGACATTTGCCACCATTGAACAAATAGTTCGAGTCACCTGAAACAGATTCAAAATAATCAGTGCGTATTCTGCTGAATTTAACTGACAAGATCAAAATGTAGTACTGACTGAAGTACTTCGATTCTTGATATTTTGTGCTTGATCTTTTGACTTTCGAAAAACACAGCCATCCCAGCTCTGTACATACTCGTTGTCCTCACCCAAAGTTGAAGATCCAAGATCACGAACTTCTTGACCCTCAAGTGGTCTAACTTCAAAGTTGTCTAGTGATTCGTCATCTGAGTCTAAAATGTTGATATCCTCATCAATAGCAGGTTGAGTGTTCGTCAATTGGCTAGATGCATTGATATTTGGAGATTCAATCGAAGTCTGGGATGGTACGAGGTCCTCTGATGGTAGTGGCGCAGGTAGATGAGTATTTCTAGGTTCTTTCTTTTGTTTACGACACGACTTTCGTAGATTGACTGCTTGCACTTGTTTCTGTAGATTATGGGTAAATATTGATTGAATAAGACTATAGAGGAAAGGCATTGATTCCTTGAGGATGTTGTCTCGTTTGTGTATGTCGGCGTGATCAAACATTGAGGGCGTCACCTTCGAGGTATTGATATAAAAACCTTTCGGAACATTACCAGATGGTGGTAGTTGATTCTTGGCCACAATAATAGCCTAAATATGCACGTTGATAAAGAGGAATGTTAGAAAATTGTGACAATCATATAACTTCATGAGATCACTCACCTGTGACAGAATCCATTCTTCCCACATCTCTTGACCAGCCTTGTTCTTCACAATAATATCTCGTATTACAGTAAGCAATCTGCCGGTCGACTCCAGACCAACACCCGTAGCCCACCTGTGTTGAGACTTCATGATTTCCGGATCAGTTGAGGTCAACCAAGCTTCAATGAAGCTTTTGGGTTGAAGATGATTATTATTGATGCACATTAGAATCTGCTGTAAAGCTTTTAAAGAAACCGGTGTTGCTCCTGGAGCGGAAGAAGTTGCCGTATTGTTGAGAATAGGAGCCATAATTGAAGTTGATGATGTTAATGATGTGGTGATATCATTTTCGAAGAGATTCAAAAAAACACCAGGTTCAACCTGACGTTGATCAGACGTACACAGTTATGTCTGGATTTTTCAACAAATGGAACAAAATTGTTAAGTATTATTTTAAAAATACAGTACTTATTGCCTGCACATCAAATTTCAATTTCAAAAATTTCTCGTAGTTCTTGAGAAAGCTAGGAAGGAGTTATAGGAAATCTGAGGAGACAGTTTTGAAGAGAATGTTCACAAGAAGCTCCAGTTCAAATGGGCACGGGGGTTTATTGAGACCAAGTGGGAGTATTTGCGTTTTTAAAAAAGCTCTCCGCCAAACTCAAATTTAAAAGCCCCTGTCGACACACCAAGACCGGCTGATAATTCATAAGTCCCAGTCCAGACACCCGAGCTCGCGAGGAAAAAGTGTCTGCCTGGGAATTAGTTAAGTTAGCGACATTGTATTCTGTTGAGACGATCGCAAACGGCCGTTTTCATCAACTCTTTGTTGTTGTCGTAAACCATCTCCTGAGTCAGCCAATTTTACTCAGTGACTCATAACTTCCATCAACCTTTCATCAACTCCCCTGTTAGCTTCACCTTTTTCTCCAAGTTCAGCCGCCAGATCATCAATCTTACTCATCGCAAACTCATTCACTAAGTTTCCATATCTCCGTGTTGCACTTGGATCCTGGGTAGTTGCATCATATTGATTTTCATCAAGCTTTGTAATAGGAGGTGCAGTAGCTATGTGAAAGCTGAAGATGCATACCTAGGGCTTTGAGGATTTGGTCACGCTTATTCTTGAAATGCCTGTGCTGTCGGTTTGGTGTATCATAAGGAGTAGTGCGGGTGGGTATTTGCGGCACGATGCGGAAGCAAGTATAGAGGCCCAATGGATCTGTCGGCTGCCTCTCAATCGGATTGTCGCCGGTATAATCAACAAAAAAA